>PVLA01004533.1:0-67381 GCA_004027455.1 Hydrochoerus hydrochaeris | reverse complement strand
TTCATGCTGGCCTTGAATTTATAGTGATCCTCCTGCTTCAGCCTCCGCCCCCAAGTGCTGGGATAACAGGTGTGCACCATCAGGCCTGGCGTAAATAAATAATGCAGAGCAACCACCACTCATTCAAACCCAGATCAAAGCAAGCCAGAGATGGGAGACACCACTTTATTGTGGAAAGGGACTGGGGTGAAGTCCCTATCAGGTGTTGAGCGCAGCCATCAGAAATGTACACGCGTGCTCACTGCACGCAGAGCCTTCCCCCTCAGCTTGCTGCAGGCCTCTCTATACGTGTGCAAGTCCTATGCAGCGCTTGGGTGGCTCTGCTCTGCGGGGGAGGAGGAGGGCTCCTTGGGCATGCAGGCTGGTGGGGGGCCGCTCTCTTCCCGGAGGTGGCCCTGGTAGAGACGGCGAAGCCGGGACAGTTCTCGTTCTGGCGGCTGCTTCCAGCTGTACCAGGGGTACCAAGGGTCACCTGAGAGCAGAGTGGGGGCTGGCGGGGTGGCACTCACAGCTCCATGCCATGTCCTGAAATCAAGGTCCCGGGGCTCCACTTCGGGAATATGGTAGCTGAGGAGCCCTGAGAGCCAGGGACAAGGGGGTCAGTGAGGAGAGAAGCACAAGGTATGAGGACCCCACGGGATGCCCCACCAAGGAAAGGGTTCAGCCCCTAGTGCCTTCCCACAGGTCACGCAGAGCAGCCAGCTCAGCCCATGCCAGTGGCCTGCTGGGAGTCCCCTGCAAAGCTGCACCATGCCCCAGCCAGGATCACACAGGGATCTTCCCCGGGGACTTTCCAGGGCACTGGGACATGCAGTTGTGAACTTTGAGGATGGGAAAGGATGGAATAGAAATAGGCCTGCAACAGATTCAGGAGAGGGAACAGGGAAATGCAGGGAGGTCCTGGAACAAACAGGTGCCACCTTCTCGGAGGTGAGCTCACACACGAGGACTCCGCAACAGGCCACAGCCCCCCATGCCTGGCAAAGCTGCCCTCCTCCTCCTCCTCCTCACTCACCGTGGTCCCTGGCTTTCAGGATGGCCTGGGTCAGCTTCTTGTGTTGCTTCATACAGACCCCTGCAAAGAAAACAAGCCAGCACCATGGCTAAGGCACACAGAAGCAGGGGCAGTCACTTCTACTGATGGCAGGGCTGGACCTCGAGGGATCAGGTTTCCTATGATCCCTTCATGGGGCTCAATCACCTCCCCTGCCCAGAGAGAAGAACCCCAGTCTGCAAGCCAGGATAAAGGTCTAGGGCATCAGCTGCTACAGAGAAACCATCTAATTAAATGCTTCAAGAAGGGGCAGCATGGCACACACCTATACTCCCAACAATAAGGACTGCCAGGGATTTAGCTCAGTGGCTCAAGCACTTTCCTGGTAAGCACAATGGTGAGTTTGATCCCTGGTACCAAAAAAACAAAAAATTTTAACCTACACTAAAGATGCTGAGGCAAGAAGACAGCCATGACTTTGAAGCCAGCCTGTGCTACATACTCTCAAACAAAAAAAGTGTGTGTGGGAGTGTGGGAGACATCATCACAGGCAATAATGGGTTTACTGGGACAGCCCCCAGAGATGGGTCTGGTAAGGAAGAAACAGCTTCCAACCCAGGGAAGGTGATCTGAGAGCAGCCGTGGCTATCTCTTCAGCAAGCCACAGCACCAAGAGGCACACGAATCATGATGCCTCCCTGGTGACAGGGAGCTCAGACTATTCTTCCCAAGTTTATCTTGCTGGAGAGCAGGTGTTGGCCAAATTTTTCTGTAGTGGCCCTAACGGTAAACACTTCAGGCTCTGCAGGTGCTACAGAACCCTAACACTGCTGCCCAGGAGCAGGTGTGGACAGTGAGAGGACAGGTGTTCTGTTTTTTGAGACAGACTCTCACTGTGTAATCCCAGCTACCCTTGAACTTACTTTGTTCAAGAACTACCCTTGACTACCCTCAAACTCATGGCAACCCTCTTGCCTCAGCCTCTCAAGTGCTGGGATCACAGGTGTGTGCCACAGGCCCAGCTCCATGTACTCTTTAAGAACTCCACTGCCCCTGCTCACAGATGTGCTTGTCTGTATCTTTTTCCCACATGGAAAGCTTTAGCATGGGTATCTCTCCTAAGATTTCTCAAAGGCTCAACCATACTTTGTATGCCACCCACCAAATACTGGAGTTTGGTGACTGGAACAGGGAGTGGTGGGGAGTCACAGGGACCCAGGTGTACCTGTGTACGGGGCATGGAAGATGATGCCAGTGTGGGCACAGACAAACTGTTCCAAGAGCTTCACATTCTGCAGAGAGAACAGTGCAGCAACGTGGGGAGAGCTGGACCGGTAGCCAGAGCAGCCAGTGCCCAGGGCCAGACTCACTGGCTCTGCCTTACCCGCGCCCCATCCCATCCAGTCCACCCCAAACCTGCAGCTCCTCCACTGCCTGGTCAGCTGTCACCCTTGCACATGTGCGTCCTGTACTTCAGTACCGGACTAGGCACTGAGTCACACTAGGTGTGTGTGACTAAAATACTGTCACCTGCTGAACAAATCACACACTGACTAAGCAGTTTCACAGTTCTGACTGTACTGACCAACTCTCGGCTGGCAAATCAGGCACAGGAAGGAGGGCCGAGGACGCAGAGGGCGGCGCGGCAGGCAAGACCGTCTCTCCTGCTCCCTTTGTGAGCTCTCTTGGTTACGTCCTTAGTTCTACTCCCTCATAACCCACTACACGAAGCTGGACCAGGAAGTGTCTCTGGGTGACCTTGTCAGAAGGGCATCAGGGCAGCAGACGCCCCCCATGCATGAAGGCCCCCAACTCCCTCAATGCCCACCACAGCTTTTGCCACGCTCACTGTCAGCTCAGAAAGCATGAACCTTTTGTGTAATGTGCTCTCAATTCAAGGAGCAAGCCTAGTACTCCTCACTGTGTGAAAGGATTTTTTAAAAATTCCCTCAGATTTTATACAAAGCTTCCTGTTTCTCATCTCTGGCCTCAGGACCCAGCACACCCAGATGTGACCAACAAATAAAGGAGGTCACAGGAAGCCAGCACATCCAGCAGACAGAACAATGAAACAAAAAAGTAGGGGGAAAAGTAGACCAATACACTTGTGAACAGTTATAACAGAAGGTAATCTTTGTTCTTCCATTAGAAACAGAGTTTTGGCTGGGTGTCGTAGTGCACTCAGGAGGCTGAGGCAGGAAGATTGCTGAGTGCAAGGCCAACCTGTACTACAAAGTGAGTTTAAGGCCAGCCTGAACGGCATAGCAAAACCTTGTCTCAAGAAATAAATATATGACTTTTTTTTTTTGGTACTGGGGATCGAACTCACAACCTCGCACTTGCAAAGCAGGTCAAGAAATAAAACAACACAAGACAAAAAAATAATAATAATAAAAAGGGCATTTTCCTTAAATATGCCAACCATATAGCTCAGAGAGATAGGATAAACCTTTTTTTTTTTTTTAAGTGCAATCCATAATAGAAGGCAAAAGGCCCGAGAGAATGATGTTTTATATTGCCAAAAACATTCACTACAAAATGAGCTGTAGACATGCCAGGGTGTGAGGAACTCTGGGTGCCTATAGCAAAGATGCTCCAAACCCTTATTTTGGATGAGATTCTCCTTACCCTAAAGTCCACATGCAACTTGTGATCCCGGCAGATGGGACAAGGATTCCCAGCAACTTTATTCTTACGCTGTAGAAAAGAGAAACCAGAAGATGGACATGTTCTAAGCCTTGTCCAAGTGAATCTGCTCCTCTCCCAATAGTCTCTCCCCATGCCATAGGCTGTGCTCGGGACTCACAATGCATGTCCGGCGAGTCCGCTGTGGGGGGATCCCACCTTTGTGGTTGCGGCGGTAGTCAGCCCAGACCGGGCGAGAACCATAGCGACTCTGGTATTCTGAAACAAAAGGCCAGACAAGTTGAGGGGGTGAGCATCCATGTCCATCACCTCAGGTCCCACCTGCCTCCTTCCCCATTTGGGGCTACCTTCTGAGTCCAGGTATTTCCAGGGTTCATTCTCATAAGGGGAAACAGGAACTGGGGGCAAAGAATCCTTTCCAGAAGGGGCTTCAGTGCAAAAAGTCTGGAGGGAAAACTGTAAGGAGGGGAAAATGAGACAGTGAGTTCACAGGATTGAATTGTGTTTTGTTGTTGTTGTTGTTTTGGTACCAGGGATCAAACTCCCAACCTCACACTTGCCAAGCACAACTCAACTGTTTTGCCTATACTTTAGGCAGAAGAGAAACACATGTCTACTGTGTTAACATAATTTAGCACAAATATATGTAGAAGATAGTATTTTAATCGAGGTTAAACTAACCTAAAACAATAATCATACCCCCTATCCCCAACTGAATCCTAAAACAAGAGGGTAATGTTTAGTTGTTTTGTCTTGTTTTTTGGAGACAGGGTCTCACTATGTAGCTCAGTCTATCCTTGAATTCACTGTGTGGCCCAGGATGGCCTCCAACTCATGGTGATCCTCCTGCCTCTGCCTCCCAAGTGCTGGGATTACAGGCATGTGACATCACACCCAGTTTCAGAGGCTCATGTAAAGGAATAATGAGGAGATTGCCTGGGAAGCAATCTTATTTAAAACAATTTAAAAATCTAACACAGAAGGGCACTTATGTGTTTGGGGTACTGAATTGAATCCTGTGGAAAAAGAAAAAGAGAACGTGTTTAGTCTCTTGAAAGTAAGACGTACGGTGAGGAGGGGTAAACAGGGCAGGTGAGCATCCAGCTCGGATGGAATCTCAAGTCATTGACTACCCCAGTTTTACAAGTTGGACGGCCAAGATACCGCACAGCAAAACAGCAAAACAAACGAGTCCCAACGCCAGTTTTCAAGCTTCCAGGCCGGTCATTAACTCTATAGTGACTTCTGTTACCACGCTCAAGTCCCACTTCAGGGAGTGGGGCCTCGTCCCACTGCCACTATCGCACCCTGCCCCATCAGGAATCTGTCCTACCCTGCTCTACCAAGAATCTCCAGGGTGGTAAGTAAAACCTCAGTCCAAAGGGCAGAACTAAGTTCTCCGAATGCTCTGATCAGAAACAGGTTTAAAGATAAAGCTAGGTGCTAAGAACGCATCCTGGCTTTACAGCAAGATTACAAGAAACGAGAGTCTTTCAACTCCAGGACACTCCAGGCCATCGCGAATTTTGACACTATCCTAACAGCTGGTTGTGTTTGACCAAATGGATGACGCCTCCATCTAGTCACTTTGCCTAGTTACTCTTGAGATAGCATTTCGGAGAGAGGATGACACTCCGCAGGCTTTTAGCCTTCAACTCAGGATTACAACAGTCGCGCAGGATCGCCCAGAGGGTGGTGTGTTGCCTACACGGCTGAGGCACAAGCACGCGGGAAGGGCATTAAACGAAAATTTAAAGAAAGTATAACTAGGTCGAGATTTTTACAGAACGCCCTCCTAAAGGAGTTACCTGAACTCCACCAACACCTCTGAAGGGTGAAAGGGTAGGATACCGCCTGAGCAGCGAGTGCAATATAGAGACCGCCATCTTTACGTACGGGTTTTTGCGCATGCTCCAGACACCCGACTCCAGCAGAGCACAGGCGTCCGCAGTGCGGAAGGCGGCCGCGCGTTTGCGTCAAGGCGTAAGCGTCAAAGGGAGGGGTGGGCCGAAGCTAATTTCAACTGCGTCACAATCCAATTCGGCTCAAAAAATGTGATTCTTCTACACCAGTCACTATAAATCTTAGATTCAATACTTATTATTTGCTTTAGAAGCAATTTTAAAGGCGTTTTTAAGCGGACTCCTCTCACTGCGCATGCGCCCGCTGGTTTCTACCAATCCAGGGTGAGAAACGTTCATAGGGCGGAAGTGGTGGAAGGAGAGGAAAGGGAGGTGCTAAGGGTGTGGTCCCGCATATGCGGTCGCTCGGATCAAGGAGGAGGCGGAAGCGGGGGCCGGGGAAGGGGCTTCCTGAAAGCTAGCCAATCCGTTGGCGAGTCGTCCTTCGCGTTGACCAATAAAGTCACGCCTCGCGCACAATATCTCGCGACAAGGGCGCTTGGCCAGTACGTTTGGGCGCGTCGGGCGGTGTCCGGGTATAAAAGACTCCGCCCGGTCGGTCAGCCGCCATTCTGGAGTTCGTTAAGAGGTAAGTTTATGGCTTGTCTAGTTTACAAGGGCCGGTGGTTTTTGTCTTTTGGTTTTTGCGTAGGGCATTGTGCTGGGAAGCGGGATAGGATTGGATCTGGTTGGCAGCCGCGGCTTGTCCAAAGCGGCTGTGTTCGGGATGGAACACTGGGCTGTGTTTGGAGATAAAAAAGATGGTAGCGTGGAGTGTTGGAAAAGCCACCCTTACTGATTGTATTTTTCTCCCTTGTGTTCCTTTTACCCCAGGTTTGAATTTTCTCGGAAAAAGGCCAACTACGAGGAAAGCAGAAACGAGCCGCATCAACATCTAAGCCCTTGAAAGGATCCAGAGGGGGGAAAGGGAAAACCGCAGCCACCAGCCCAACCACTTGTGTCTTCTGCCCCTGCCCACCTATCTTGCCCACCCCACCAGCCCACGCTGCTTGGGACTTGAGATCTGAGATCTGTGGCCGAAGGACCGTCACCACATACTTCAAAAATAATCAACCACCCTCCCTTCCCAAACCCAACCCAATTTCACTCATCCAGCATTTACTTTTTTGCATCCACTCAGAATTTTTTTCTACGACCCCCCTCCCTAATGGAGTCGGGTGGGGGGGAATGAATACTGAGTCGGCCTTAATTTTTTTAAGAGACTTTTTGATCCAATGAGGCCCCTTAAGTAATCGAGTTTTGGGTCCTGGTTGGTTGTTTTATTTTTTCTCCAAATTTTGCCCCCTCCCCCCCTGAGCCCGAGGTGCTGACGTCGCAAAAAAATTGGATAGTAAGTGTCGAATTTTCAAAAACCAGCCTTGCAACAAGAAATCAACGTTTCCCGTTGTGAAACCAAAAATAATGAGAGGAAGAAATAAGACCATAGAACAAACGTAGAGCTGGAGAAGGACCAATCCGGTCACTTGATCTCCATTAAAAAGGGCCTTTGGGTCTAAGCAGTCTTGTTTTCTCTCCCCTACCACCTACCTCTTCCCTGCTCTGCTGCAGGCAAGGAGAGGGTGCAGGGAGGGCCAGCAAGTGAGACTATTGATGGTTAACCCTTGGTAATCCAGGCAATTTCCAGACTGCCAAAGCATGTGTTTGCTTTCTATAAGGAGGAATGATTACCTTCCTCTGGGTAGCAGCAGTCTTCAAAAGGGTTAATGAGCTCACATACAAAAGATGGTGGATCTTGTGGCCCAGAAGTCCCACTTCTTTGTGTGTGAGACAAGCAGGGCGCTTTTCAATTTGCCAGATTAATAAGCAATCTGTACATAAAGATTGCAGGGTAAGGAGATGGGCAGAGAAAAATAGCTGGCTATAGCTTTAAATGATTGTTAAGTCCTCTCAGTTGTAATGTAATTTGCTTGGGATATATTGTATGTTAAAAGTAGGTGGCAATCTAGGAATAAAGATTGCAAGACACGTAATTTAGCACAAAATATCAATACATAACAAGATCGGGAGGTAAATGTCTTGTGATTGTTGCAGATTGCATAGGTTATTTAAAAGCAAAGTGATAACATTTTTTTAACTTGATACTTTTTGATTGCGGGATAGAGCTAAAATAGAGGGTGGAAAGGGTGGGAAATGTGGAATCCAGGAATATAATTTTAAAAGCCATTTAGTGCAATTGAATGCTAGCTTTCTAAAGGATTTGTGTCGTTAAAAGGAATTTTTTTCTTCCCTGCTTCAATATGGCGACTTTCCTTGTCCTTTTGTCTTCCAAGCGGCGTTGCAGGTTGTGTCCACCCGTTTTTCTCCTGTCCTCCCATCTCAACCCTATTTGTTGAGAGGGGGCCAAATCCTCCCCCCTTCTCTGTATAGGGAGGGTGGGGGTGGTCGATGGTAGCAATTGAACTTCAGTTGCAATTCATTTCCCCGTAGAAAATTGTTCTTTGAAATAATTTTAATTGCTTTTATTTTCATTACGCTAATTCAAAATAAGCCAAAGATTATTCAGCGCGGGGGCGGCTTTGCTTTTTTTTCTCTTCTTTTTAACTGAAGGCTGTTTTTTGTAGTGCGATCGAAGGTCTGGCAGAGCCTTGCCGGGCGCTTTTGGAGTTGAGTCTTCGGCTACAAAATGGCCTCCTCCTTTGTTGTCTTCCCCCTTTGCCATCTTGAGCTTAGGGCCGCCCCAGCCCTTGTGGAGGGGAGGAGCCGCCTGGATGGGTGATGTAATCAGCTTCTCCACCCTCAGGGCTCCACCCCTCAGCTTTGCAGCTCGCTCAGCCTCCCTGTGTGCTTCACTGGGAGAAGACTTCCTCCGTTTTGATGTAATCTTTGGAAAGCCTTTCTCTTAAAGGGATAAAGCTTACGGGAGTTAGGTTCCCTGGCTGACCCTCTCCCCAAGTGGCTCTAGTTTCTGTGTTTTAACAGCCAGTCTGTTGCCTTTTATTTTAACCTTCCTCCACCCATCACCACTGCTTTGGAAGTGTACCCACTTCTGTTGCCCAGGGCTGAAACCAGGCACACCTAAACTGTACCTTAAGGTTGTGGGGCTCCCAGAGGGGTTTTGTGTGTGTGTGTGTGTGTGTGTTGTAGGAGATTGAGGAAAGGGTTGTCACATTATTGACAATCAGTGCCTAGTGACAGCTGTGGCATTGTTGCTTGGGACCTAGGCCTCAGCCTCCTGCTTTGGTTGCTTTGTGTTGATAATCTGGAGGGGAGGGTACTTTGAGAACTTCCCAGTCACCCCTTCTCCCACCTCTGGTTGCGGGTTAAACTCTTGTGTCCAGTGCTTTATCACATTCTCCAGTGCTTAGTTCCTGTACGTTGGTACTAGGATGAGAAGTGAATCTTAGGAAAGGAGGCGGCAGTTGTAAACGCAAGGCAGGGGGATCAAGCTACGGTTTCTGGTAAGCAAAACATTTCTGGTATTACATTTCACAACCTTCATTTCTTTTCCCCAAAGAGCCATCTTTTTTGAATTTCTTTTTCCTGCCCTTCTGAAAGGATTTCTTAAAGCCTTACTGAAGAACACAGTGCCCTCCTTGTTGCTCTGCCTGTGTGGTGCTGTGGCTGAGTGCATGCTGAAAGCCCTGCCCTGTCTGAGGGTGGTGCTGGGTGTCGGTTCTTTTCTTACCTCTCTTCCTCCAGCTTAATCTTACCAGACTCCATGTACTTCTCTAATTTTTTAAGGTCCTGTATTGAAGCTTGGAGTTTCCAGGAACCATTTTGTACAGCTGTCCCCGGGTGACTTGGGGGAAACTTAGGGCTGATTTTCTCCTGGGTACAGATTCTCAAGCTATAACTGCTGTGTTGGGTGGGTGGGACTTTTCCACATGTCTATTGACCACAAGTTGTGTTTTGTTTTTGTTTTATCTTTTAAGCAGTTTTCCCTGTGCCTCTGCAGCTTATCTTCCTTTGGAGCTGAACATCCCACCCACTGGGGTTCCTGGCCTCTAGTGAGCAGGAACTGACTAATAAAGAAGAGCTTCCTTAAATGTGGGAGATAGGAAGCGAGGTCTGGTTAGGGAAGCCAGATCCACCTGGAAAACCTGACCTCTGTAGTCTGTGGCCAGAATCTTTTTTTTTAAGACAGTCTTGCTGAGTGGCCTTGAGCTCACTGTATAGCCCTGGCTGCAGCAACCCCCCTGCCTCAGCCTCCTTAAGTGCTGGGGTTACAGGTGTGTGCCATCCTACTGGACCAGAATTACATTCCGGCATCTTCCCTATGTATGGTGATGGTGTATGTGATTTCGCATCTTTGTTGAAAACCAGATAAGCTTTTCAGGTGGTCACATACCAGATTTTGTTTGTTTGGCAAGTCTCCCTATGTATTTCGGGCCTTGGCCTCCCTAGTGCTGAGATTACAGGCATGTACCACTCCACCCAAATTCATATCAGAATTTCAAAGTGACTTTTGAGGGGTAGGTACTTGCCGCTTGAGAGGAAATCTGAGTCCTTGTGAATCACCTGAGAGACATAATCCATTGCACCATTGAATCATTAGGAAATGCCTGAACACCGAGGAGCAAAGCAGCTTCATTCCCAGAAGTGCTAAGGCCTTGGGATTACGATAAATGGGAGACTCCTTTGCCTTTGGTAGGAGGTAGTTGTGATCAGCTCTTTAAAGGGCTTTGGCTTGCACAGGATTTTTTTCCTGAGCCAGGTCTTTCCTGTTTAGCTGCTGGGTGTGGAATAACTTGGGCTGAGGTTTAATTAGCCCTCAGTGGAGTGCAGTGTGAAGCTAGGAGGACAAGGTCTCCAGTAAGGATGAGAGGGAAGCCCAGTTCGCCTTTAGCCTTGCAGGAGGCTTTGCTCTCCGCAGCTGGAGGTAGCCAGGGTTGTGTTCTCTCTCCCCTGTAGGTAGTGCTGCTGCTGCTGCTGCTGCTTAGAACACATCCTGGATCCTTTGTGGCTCCAGAGGGCTTCCCCAAGCTTGGATTCCAGGCTCTAGGACACTCAGTCCCTGTCCCTGCCTTCCCTGGTCCCCTCAAGGGCTGCCTCGAGGCCTCCTGGGAATACTGTGCTCTACATTTCTTTCCACTTGAGCACCTGGGAACTTCTTTGGGAATGTGCTAACTAGAAGTAAGGAGACTGCTCTGTGATGCTCAGAGCTCTTAATTAAATGAGGAAAGGAGGGAGGCCACTGTGAGAAAGTCCACTTAAAACTGTATCACCAAAGACAATTTCTGTTAGATTTCCAAAACAATACTGGAAATGAAGTTTTTGTTCTTGTTTTGTCTCCTAGCTTCCTGACTACTATTCCTGTCATTCCAGCTTCTCTGTACAGTGGGGATTGCAGAGTGGCTGGGTCCCGTCCAGCAGAGGGCAGTGGACATAGCTTCGTACTGATTGGTCCGTTGTCTCTGGAAAAATGGCTTTCTCTCTCTCCCTCTTCAGTGAGGGAGTGGGAAAATGCTCCAAGCTGACGCTTATTCAGCCTGGATTTGAATCAGCCCAAGTCGGCTGGGTTCAGGGGGCCCTGGTTTGAAAATGTTTAATTCATGGATTTTTACCAATTGTATGTATTTTGGTTTGGAATCTCACTGATAGGTGTGTGCATGTTTGTGTAGACATTTTAAAAGATTCTTGGTTACCTGTGATATGTGCTATGACTTTGGACCTATTTGTTGCTTTTCCAGTCTTCAAAACATGGGAAGTCTTTTTTATTATATCTTTATATAGTTTTCTGTATATCACTGTAAAGTGTCTCACTATGTGGGGAAAATTCCCTTCTCCCAATGCCTGTCTGTGTGTGACTACTGTACTTCAGTGGGTTTGGCTCACAAGCCTCTGATCTTTCTTGGTATTCTATTGAATGTGCTTTTCCTCAGTCTCAAGTGCCACTTGTCCTGTGGCGACTCGGGGGTGGCAGTGACAGTATATAGTTGCCTGGATCTGCTTACCCGTTAGCATTTCTGCCTCTGCTGTTTGCCTTGGTCATTAAGACAATACACTTAGAAATTGACCTGTTCTGTGGGAGGACCAAAAAGTTGAGATTTTTTTATATGGGTTTTTTTTGTTTGTTTTTTGTTCAAGAATGTATGTAAGTAATTTGAATTATCTTACATATCTTACTAAGTTGCCCCCAGAAACTTCTATCATTTTTCCAATATTCTCTTTGAATGTTTTTCTCTGGCCTCAGGTTCCACTTGTCTTTGTGGAGGTTGAAGGTTCTGTCCCCTACGGACTGCAGTTGCCTTGGTGAAACGCTGATGTTTCACTTCGGTGGGCCGCATCTGTGCCCACTACTTGGTGCTGTCCAAATATGGACACTGCTGCGTGGCTTCCTCCGTCAGTTCTCAGAAGTCTTTGTTGATGAGGGAGTGTGGAGAAAATGCCCATCAAAGCCATACTGAGCCTAAGTTCTGATCTGAAGCATTGCTTCACAATTCTGTTCCTTTCATAAAAAAGTTTAGCTTTTGATGAACTCCTTTTCCATCCTAGTCCATAGCAGCTATTCAGAATCTATAGCACTTGGCCAATCTTGAGTTTCTTCCTGGCTCGGTCCTTGAGTTTTAGTTTTAGGCTTTTTGGCGGAATCAGATGGTTACTTGTGAGTGAAGCAGAGGGTCAGGTTTGTGTTTCGTTTTTGAAGCCACAAACTGTTTAACTATGAACATAGTATTTGATCAGGGAGTAACATCATTCAGGGCTTAGGGGGACCTGTTTTATTTACTTTGCATCCTTTTTTACCCATTATCTGGACACTTTCCCCAAATCCTCTGCGAAAGGGATTCTCTTTTCAAGTGTTATTTTCCTCTGTCACGTATGACTTCTGCAGACACATCTGTCACTTGTGATTTGGACACAGGGCTAAGATAAAGGGAGGTTGGCTCTTGTGAGACATTTAGCCCCAACACCTAAGATCGATGCGGTTCTTATCCCCTAGACTCCTTCCCAGGCAGATCCATCAGCGGTGAAGGAATGGGCTTAGCAATAAGCAAGAACCGTGCAGGTCGAATGTCTTCTTAGAGGAACTTAAGTTTAGCTGTGTTGTCGTCTAGTGCAGCCAGCTGTCCCGGGAGGGCTGTCAGGGCCGCAGGCAGCCAGCCACCCTGCCTGCCACTCTTGGTCCCTTGGCTTGCCTCACGCCTCATGGGCCAGGCCCGTTTCCTCAGTGCTGATCGTCTGAGTAAAACCAAGTTCTTATTTATCTAGAAAATAGTATAATTGAGTGAAATTGCTGACTAGTTAATTAAAAATAGAATTAGAACAGTGTTTTGTCAAATACAGTGATGGGATTTATTAGGGGACATACTGCCTTTCCTCCCATTCATTCTGTGGATTTATTTTGTTCTTAGAAACCAGGATCATGGGTTCTGGTCCCATAGACCCCAAAGAGCTTCTCAAGGGGCTGGACAGTTTCCTAAACCGAGATGGGGAAGTCAAGAGTGCAGACGGGATTTCCAAGATCTTCAGGTGAGCCTGGGCCTGCTTACTGCTTTGTTGTAAGTAGAGGATTCTGGGTGTTCTGTGTGGCGGGGCTGAGGCAGAGGTGCCTTCCTAGAGGAGGGAGGGAGGGTGAGGAGAGAAGGCCTCAAAGCCCCTGATCCAGGGTGAGTGACGGAAGTGGGACCGGGCATCCGTCGCACTGGAAAGAGCAGCACAGCTTGCTGACAGACGCTTTCTGTTCTGAGTGCGTCTCCCCAGGAGCCTCCAGGCCTGGGCTCGCGCAGGCCCCGGAGGCCGAGTCCTGATGTCCCGGTGCTCCCCAGACGCCTGTGCCCCACTTCCTGAAGGTTTCCTGTGTCTCTGGAGCTACCCCAGCGCCCGGGAGAGCTCAGCCCCCTCTCTGGGACCATGCGGGGTGCAGGGCGACTCCCTCTGACTCCGCTTCTGCTCCACAGCCTGATGAAGGAAGCACGGAAGATGGTGAGTCGGTGCACGTACTTGAACATCCTGCTGCAGACCCGGTCATCTGAAATACTGATCAAGTAAGCAGGACTGCCAGCTGCGGGCACAGACGTGGCGGCTGTTCCTGGGTCGCTGGTGGGGGCCGTGGGGGGGGACAGGACAGAGTGGAAGCCCAGAAGGCTGTTAGAAGTTCTGCTCCTGACTCCTCCAGGTTTATTGACGTGGGTGGCTACAAGCTGCTTAACAACTGGCTGACCTATTCCAAGACCACCAACAACATTCCCCTCCTGCAGCAGATCCTGGTGACCCTCCAGCACCTGCCACTCACGGTGGACCACCTCAAGCAGGTACCTCAGTGTCTCCCAGCCCCTTGGGTTACCCAACCCTCGAAGCCCTCTGGAGTATAAGACCCTCCGGGGAGTGAATTTGAGACAATGCAGTTTGAATTATTTTCTTTAATAGGCATGTAGCTTGGGGTACCTCACATATCTTGGCCTCAGTGTTTTCACCTGTAACATGGGAATAATTGTACCTACCGAAGGGGATCATTCTGAAACATAAGGCCATCTCTCGAGGCGCGTGGAGGGCGGCCTCGTTCATCCGCGTGGCTTGCCGTCATCTCCTCCCAGCATTGACTTTTCTTCTGCTCCTCTCTTGTAGAACAACACAGCCAAGCTGGTGAAGCAGCTGAGCAAGTCAAGCGAGGATGAAGGTAGGTAGGGCTGGAGGTTTAGCTCAGCAGCATAAGTGCCTGCTTGACAAACACAAGGTTATGAGTTCAATCCCCGGCACCAAAAAAAAAAACAAGGAAAAAATTGTAGTTCTAGCCAGGTGTGGTGCACATACCTACAATCCCAGTGCTTGGGAGGCTGAGGCAGGAAGATCCCCATGAGTTCAAAGCCAGCCTGGGCTTCAACAGTGAACCCTGCCTCAAAAAGACAAAAATAAATGAGTAAACAAAATAAGAAAGCCCTACATTATTACTAAGTCGTTTCAATGCCTGTCCCCTTTGCTCTCCCCGCAGAGCTCCGCAAGCTGGCCTCCGTCCTGGTCAGTGACTGGATGGCTGTCATCCGCTCCCAGAGCAGCGCGCAGCCTGCAGGTGAGCCAGGCTCCTTCCGTGCATAGTTACCCCGAGTGTGGCTTTCAGGTGCCTTCACCTGCTCCCCCACCCCACCCAGCATCTCCCTCCTAACTGTGGTCCTTTCCTGCAACAGAGAAAGATAGGAAGAAGCGCAGAGAAGAGGGGAAGAGCCGCAGTGCGCCCCCTGAGCGCCCCCCGGCTGAAGTGAAGCCCGAGGCCCGGGCTGAGGAGGTGCCCGAGAAGAAGCGGGAGAAGCCCAAGTCACTGCGCACCACGGCGCCCAGCCATGCCAAGTTCCGCTCCACTGGTGAGGCTCCCACAGCCCTGGGTGCAGCCAGCCAGGTGTGGGGGTTGGGGGTTGGGGGCTGGTACTGAGGCTGAGCTCTGGGTCCCCTGTTCCCAGGGCTGGAGCTGGAGACGCCGTCCCTGGTGCCCGTGAAGAAGAGTGCCAGCACCGTGGTGGTCTCAGACAAGTACAACCTCAAGCCCATCCCCCTGAAGCGCCAGAGGTACGGCCTGGGGCTGCCTGGGGGGCAGGGGGCAGGGCCACAGAGTGGGTGCCACTGACTACTGTCCCCTCCACAGTGCTGCAGCGGCACCCGGAGATGCAGCTCCCCCTGCAGAGAAGAAGTACAAGCCCCTCAACACAACCCCCAACGCCACCAAGGAGATCAAAGTGAAGATCATCCCGCCGCAGCGTAAGTGCAGGCCGGGTCCTAGCACGGGCAGGGTGTCACCTTGCGTCTGCTGTCCCTGGCATGGCTTTACCTTCTTGGGGTGCCTTGGTCCCTGCCCCTCAACAGCTCTCCTTGTGTAGGATTACTTAGGGGAGGTCAGGTGGGTCCCACTCCATGACCTGAGCCCTCATCACACCCAAAGCAGGATGGCGCGGTGGCACAGGGATGGGGGCATGTGGGCCCCCGCCTTGGTCTCACTGCCCACGTGTTCCCACAGCTATGGAGGGCCTGGGCTTCCTGGACGCGCTCAACTCAGCCCCGGTCCCGGGCATCAAAATTAAGAAGAAGAAGAAGGTGCTGTCACCCACTGCTGCCAAGGTACGGCCCTGAGGAGTGGGCTCTGGGGTACAGGTTCGGGAGAGGGGGCGCTGCTCCTGCTCTTGCTGGGTGTAGCAGGAGCTGGGTTCAGGTACCGGCCCAAGAGCCACCTGTCCTGGAGCAGGGCCATCAGCGCAGTCACCTCCCCTTCCATCACAGCCCAGCCCCTTTGAAGGGAAGCCAAGTGCAGAGCCAAGCACAGCCAAGCCGGCATCCCCGGAGCCAGCCCCAGCCTCCGAGGCCATGGACGTGGACCGGCCTGGCACCCCGGTGCCGCCTGTAGAGGTCCCAGAGCTCATGGACACAGGTAACCCACAGGCCGGCCGGGGCCAGGGCTGGGGACAGGGACAGCCAGGGCCTGAGCTGACACCCCTGCTGCTTGTAGCCACGCTGGAGCCAGGAGCCCTGGACACTCGGCCAGTGGAGAGCCCCGGGGAGCCCGGGCCGCTGACGCGGAAAGGCCGGAAGCGGAAGACAGTGACCTGGCCCGAAGAGGCCCGGCTGCGGGAGTACTTCTACTTTGAGCTGGATGAGACTGAGCGTGGTGAGGAGCGCAGCCCCGACGGGCGGGGTGGGCACAGGGACGGTGCCTCTGGGATCCAGGCTCACTTCCCTCCCTGTCCTCAGTGAATGTAAACAAGATCAAGGACTTCGGCGAGGCAGCCAAGCGCGAGATCCTGTCAGACCGGCACGCGTTTGAGACTGCCCGGCGCCTGAGCCACGACAGCATGGAGGAGAAGGTGCCCTGGGTGTCCCCGAGGCCGCTGCTGCTGCCGGCACCACTCGTCACCCCTGGTAGCAACAGCCAGGAGCGCCACGTGCAGGCCGAGCGGGAGAAGGGCATCCTGCAGGAGCTGTTCCTCAACAAGGAGAGGTGGGCACTGGGGTCCAGGCGGGAGGGCCAAGAGCGGGGTACAGGCCCAGAGCCTAACCAACCCATCACCTCCTCCTCTGCAGCCCACACGAGCCCGACCCCGAGCCCTACGAGCCCGTTCCCCCCAAGCTCATTCCCCTGGACGAGGTGAGTCAGCCTCAGGGCCTGGTGATGTGCTGGTGGCGGGCTGTGGTCGGGTCCCTGCCTCTTTTCTCGTGGCTTCATCTGTCCCCTCTCCCCCTCGTGCCAGGAATGCGCCATGGATGAGACCCCCTATGCTGAGGCCCTGGAGCCCGGTGGCACGGGCGGCTCCCCTGATGGTGCGGCTGGCTCCAAGCTGCCTCCGGTGCTGGCTAACCTGATGGGGAGCATGGGCGCCGGGAAGAGCCCGCAGGGCCCGGGCGGGGGCGGCATCAATGTGCAGGAGATCCTCACTTCCATCATGGGCAGCCCGGGCAGCCACCCCCCAGAGGAGCTGCTGAAGCAGCCGGACTACTCGGACAAGCTCAAGCAGATGCTGGGTGAGCTTCCTGCTCTCCCGTGGGTTGGGGGGAGCTGCCTTCCTGCTGGGGTCCCCTTGCTGATCATTCATCCTCTTTTGTAACAGTGCCACATGGACTTCTGGGTCCTGGACCCATTGCCAACGGATTCCCACCTGGAGGCCCCGGGGCCCCCAAGGGGATGCAGCACTTCCCCCCCGGGCCTGGGGGGCCCATGCCGGGTAGGTCGGGTGGGGGCTGGAGGGTCTCTGGAGTTGGGGGCTCAGGGAGGTCAGGCCGGGAACGGCAGCTGGGCACACTGGCAGCTGATGTCTCCTTTCGTCTCTGTCCACTACAGGTCCCCATGGAGGCCCTGGTGGACCAGTGGGTCCACGTCTCCTGGGTCCCCCACCACCTCCCCGTGGGGGTGACCCCTTCTGGGATGGGCCAGGAGACCCCATGCGGGGCGGCCCAATGCGAGGGGGTCCAGGCCCAGGTCCTGGACCGTACCACCGTGGCCGAGGTGGCCGAGGAGGAAATGAGCCCCCTCCACCTCCTCCTCCATTCCGAGGGGCCCGAGGAGGGCGGTCTGGAGCAGGACCCCCAAATGGACGAGGGGGTCCCGGTGGGGGCATGGTTGGAGGTGCCGGGCATCGGCCCCATGAAGGCCCCAGTGGGGGCATGAGCAGCGGCAGTGGACACCGGCCCCACGATGGCCCCGGTGGGGGCATGGGCAGCGGCAGTGGACACCGGCCCCATGATGGCCCCGGTGGGGGCATGGGCAGCAGCAGTGGACATCGGCCCCATGAAGGCCCTGGTGGAGGAATGGGCAGTGGACATCGGCCCCACGAAAGCCCTGGAGGTGGCATGGGTGGTGGCAGTGGACATCGGCCCCATGAAGGCCCTGGCAGTGGCATGGGTGGCAGTGGACATCGGCCCCATGAAGGCCCTGGACACGGGGGACCCCATAGCCACAGACCACATGATGTCCCTGGTCACCGAGGCCACGACCACCGAGGGCCACCTCCTCATGAGCACCGTGGCCATGATGGCCCTGGCCATGGGGGAGGGGGCCACCGCGGGCACGACGGAGGCCACAGTCACGGAGGAGGTAAGGCGGCTGCCTGTTCCCGTGGGACTTTGTGTCGACATGCGTCCAGGGTGGTGGGTGGGGTCCCTGGGGCCGCTTTGACTGGCTACTGTGTTCTGTCCCCACAGACATGTCCAATCGCCCCGTCTGCCGGCATTTTATGATGAAGGGCAACTGCCGCTACGAGAACAACTGTGCCTTCTACCACCCAGGGGTCAATGGGCCGCCCCTGCCCTAGGGCCTGGCAGCCCCGCTGCAGCCTGCTCCTCCCCAGTTATGGCTTCTGTGAGGCCCGTGTCCCCTTCCCCAGCTGAGAGGAGCTGGCCCCAGGCCCCACCCACACGGTCCGGTTCCCATCTGGATGTGTGTCCGTGTCCCTACCCCTTCAGCCCCAGGGCCAGGCTGCCGGCCCAGACTGTGGACCCTGGTGAGGAGGACCTGCCGGCTCCACCTGGGGCACCTGTGTCCCGGCCCTTGGTGCAGCCCCAGAGCCACCTGGCTGCGCCAGCCCTCCATCTCTTGTCCTCACGCCGTCTCCACGTGGGACCTGCCGTCCTGGGAGGGGAGCCTCGCCCGTCCACCTTGGAGTGTGCTGGGTTTGATGATGGCAGATCCCTTTCTGCATGGTGAGCGCTTGGGGCCACCCCGCCTCTGGCCATCCTGGAGACTTGACAGGACACTTGAGGACTCGATTCCCACTGAGCGTCACACTACACGCCCCTGGGCCTCGGCGGGCCGCCCCTGGCATCAGTTGTTTTCTATGAAAACAGTGAATTGGTTGGGTTTTGTGCAGGGTTAGGGTTAGAGCCACAATGGATTTGAGGATGAATTTTTTTTTTGTTTTTGTTTTTGTATATTTTGTACATTAATAAACAGTGCAAAGAGAAGCAGCTTATTTAACCCTCTGTGTGTTTGTCATCCTTTCCCGGAAGCCCCTGCCTGCTGCTGGAACAGGCCACCCTGGGGGTCCGAGCCGGTGCTGCCGCGGCGTGGGCTCCTCCAAGCTGGCAGCGCTGGTCCCGGCTCCGGACGCCACCGTCATCCCCAGGGACATCCAAGCCACAGAAGTAACAGTGACACCTCAGCTCACAACTTGGTTCTAACGCAAACCGGGGCGAGAGCACAGTCGGATGTCCCCATGACATCCCCATGAGCCCCGCCCTGAGCCTAACCGCTGAGTTAGTTTGCAGCCGGTTTCAGCCCGAATCCTGGAAGGAATGAGGCCGCCCGGCTCCCACCCAGCCTCGGCCTCAGTGGGAGACGGGCCCGGGGAGGGGAGGCGTCCAGAGGGGGTTTGAATTTGTGGCCTCGAACCTCAGCCCAAGTCCCGGGTCACAGGGGCTGAAGGACCCGGACCCGCAGCACGGAGACTGCGCAGGCCCAAGCTCAGCGGGACGCTCCCTGACCAGGTCTGCAGCTCGGTGAGAGGCTCAGTCTCAAAAAAGCAAATGGAGCTGGGTGCAGCTCAGGGAGGACGCCTGGGTTTAATCCCCAGGAGCGCTTGTGGTGTGCACGTGCCCACACACATGCACGCGCACACCTACACGCATGCGCCAAGCAGCAGGTCCTCAGCTGCAGACCCGCGTGGCGTGGGTCTGAGCCAGCTGGGCCCATGGAGTGCCCCGTGGCGCAGAGGACAGCACGGTGGGAAAGCTCAGCGCAGCCTCGGGGAAGCTGGCGAAGCTGCCTGTGACTTGGGGAGTTTGAGCGGAGGAAGTGAGGGAAACCGAATCTGCTGGTCCCAAAAAGCAGCCCTGCAAGGGCGACCCTGCCCGCTGCCGGACGCGGGGCAGAGGAAGTTTCAGTTCTTTAGGGTAGGAACGCAGTTTGAGGCCTGGATGCCTGGATGCCTGGGTGACCCACTTTGGGAAGCGACAGGCTCGCGCTGCAGCCCAGGCTGGTCTCGAACTCCTGACGTTCTTGCCTCAGCCTCCGCCTACGGGGTTCCAGGCATTCATCTTAGCACCTGGTGAGCTCTTCGAGCCTCGGGAGCAGAAGACCACGCACCTTGCCAAGATCCGGTGGAGACGAGACGAGGACCGGCAGCTTCACACTGCCTGGCGAGCATATCACCCAAACAGCCTGTGAGACTGCACGGATGGGGCTCCAGAAGGGCCCACGTGTGGCCGCTGTGCTCCGTGGAAAACCCGGGGCTCGAGCGCCCTGGCGGTTGTTTCAGCCACTGCCCACACGGGTAGCACCTGCTCGCAGCTCGCGGGTGGGGACCAAGCCGCTGTTTCCGCCTGGAAGGCCCGGTCAGGTCCGCCCAGCTCAGCGCTGGGACAGTAGGGCCTGAAGGGGCATCTAGGGACCAAGCTTGGGAGGACACCAGCACTGACAGGCTCAGCTGGAAGACTGAGCAAACCTGGCCCAACCCCGTTGCAGAACTTTCCGCTGCACACTTCTCACTTAGAAGGTTCTCCCAAAAACCTTTAAAGAAAGCTTCAAGTTTTTCCTATTTTATTTGATATTTTTTTGGTACTAGGAATCAAACACAACTAATGCTTGCCAGGCAGACGCTTGCTTGTGCCACTGAGCTAAATCCCCGGCACGTTTTTCCTATTTTAGTTTTAAAATGAACTCAGCTACTGGACACAGTGGTGTACACCTATAATGCCAGCACTTGGGAGGCCGAGGCAAGAGGATCACCTCGAGTTCAAGGTCAATTTGAACTAATGAAACCCTGTGTCAAAAAAAAAATTTTTTTTTTCCTTTTTCAAGGGACAGACTAGGCACCTCATTCAGTTCTCCAACACCCACTGCTTTTCTCCTCTCCTCACTGTGCTTTCGGACATCTTTCTGTCCTGCTTCAGCCTGTCTTTTCTCTTCCCCTACCTGCCTACGATGCCCTTTCTGCAGTGGAGCCCCTTGGGCCTCCAGTCCTGAGTCAGTGTTCTGTGTCTTTCATCCCTTCTCCTCGCAATGGCTTAAAGTTGAAAATCACAAAATCCAGGCCCAGCACTGATAATTAACACTGACCAGTGCTTACTGAAGACCCCTGCTTGCTGGAGGCTGTGTTTTCCCTCCTCTTCAAGTAAAAACATTTGAGTCTGCTATTTTTCCCCAGCACTGGAGATGGACCCCAGAGGTTTTCCCCTGAGCTGCATCATCCCCAGCCCTTTTTATTTTCTGTTTTGAGACAAAACTGTTAAATTGCCTTGGCTGGGCTGAGACTTGTGATCCTCCTGCCTCAGCCTTCTGGTGTGCTGGGATTACAGCTGTGCACCACCACACCTGACTCTAGAAAATGAACTCTACAAAGGAGCAAAGTCCCCACGTCAGCCACAGGGCCTAGAAACAGAGCAGCTTGGCCTGGAGACACGGGGAGAAAAGGCTGCATTTTCTGAAGTTCGAATCTGACAAGCTGCTCCCAAGTGGGAAACAGACTCTGAATTCAGGAAGGGCGCTTGCACTGAGTTTTAGGATCTCTAGTGAATGTTGGGAGTTGGTTTGTTTTGTTTTGTTTTTGAGACAAGGCCTTGACCTCACTTTGTAACCCAGCCAGTCTCAAACTTGCAACAATCATCCTGCCTCAGCCTCCTGAGTGCCAGGATTACAGGTGTGTGCCACCACACCCAGCCTTTTCTGTCCTAGTTTGAATATGAAAATTGTCATTTCACTTATTTATCTTTATATTTATTTTTCGGTACCAAATTCACGACCTTGCGCTCACCAGGCAAGTATTTGAGATGCTGAGCTAAATCCTTGGCCCTATTTTTATTTATTCACTTATTTTGGGTTGGGGTTTTTTTTGGGTTTGTTTTTTTTTTTTTTGAGACAGTGTCTCACTATGCCATTCTGGTTGGTCTTGGGCTCACTTTGTAGCCCAGGCTGGTCTCAAACTGGTAACAATCCTCCTGCCTCAGCATTTCAACTGCTGGGATTACAGGCGTGAACCACCACACCCGGCCTTATTTTGTTTTTTTGAGAGAGGATTTTGATATGCAATTCAGGCGGTCCTTGAATTTGCAGCAATCCTCCTGCCTCAACCTCCTGGAATGTGGGGTTTACAGATGTGCAACACCACACCAGCCTACACACTCAGGTATGTACTGAAATCTCAGGTAAAGAATGAAGGAAGCAGCTGGGTGTGGTAGCACACACCTCTAATTCCAGCCCTTGGGAGGCTGAGGCAGGAGGAGCTCTGTTTCAGGCCAGCCTGGGCCACACACTGAATTCAAAGCTAGCCCAAAGGGCCAGGGAATTTAGCTCAGTGATATAAACATCTGCCTGGCAAACTGAAGTGAGTTTGATCCTGGTACCAAACACAAACAAACAAACAAAAAACCAAAAAAAAAAAAAAACAAAAAAAAAAACAAAGCTAGCCTGAGCTACAGAGACCCTATCTCAAAAAAAAAAAAAAAAAATTGAAGGAAACTACTAAAAATGGTAGTAGGAGTCCACAAGCCTGGCTCCAGGAATGGATTTGGGAGTACTGCTTTGCTCTCAGTTTCATTAGAGTCCAAGAAATACTGGTATTAGGTCTTCTCTAAATTTCTTACAGAATTCAGCAGTGAATCTCTCAGGGCCTGGGCTTTTCTTTGTTGATAGAATTAAAGTCCTACTTTATTAAATGAGTTACTTTAAATGATATGAACATCAATATAATTATAATTGTAAAAAATTTTTTTTAAGCAAGGATGGACCGATTTTCAGATTTCCAAATCAGTGTCAATTGTACACAGAATTGTCTTCGCGTGAAGCCCAAAAGAGAACAGCATACAAGTGAGTGTATCTGTGGCCTCTTTATTTTTGTTAATAGTTTGTGCTGCTGCAGGTTTGTTACATAAGGTCTGAGACAGTAGAAGAGTCCAAGGTGTCATGAATTCATGTAGGAACGACGTTATGCTCGCACATCAGCCAGTTCGGAGGAGGTGAGAGCGTGAGAGGCTTGCTTTCCAAGTGCAGCTTGAAGGTCTTAGGGTCTGGCATGTGTGTCCTGCAGATGGTGCAGGTGTATTAAGGTGGTGCAGTGGATGGACAACTGGTGGACAACTCGTGACACCCAGCTGAACTGGATCAGTGTGGTGCTGGGCATGGGAGGCCCAGCCGGGGACCGTTGCCAACAGCATAAAAAGAGAACTGGAGAGTATGAGGGGAAGGTGGTGCTTGTTGCTGATTCTTCTGGAGAAGCTGTCACGCTGGCTTCCTGATATGAACTCAGCTATTCGCATTGTCAGGGGAGCTGGGGACCTGGCTGTTGTTGAGGATGGTTGTGGTTCTCTTCAGGGGAGCTCTGGTCCTTATTTTGAGCATCGCTTCCTGGTTCCAGTGCAGAACCCCCAAGCTGCTGGTGCAGATCCTTTATCACTGGCCCAGACTTTCTAGCTTCCTCCACTGGCCTTTCGGTCTTCCCGACAAAGATCTTTGTTACAGACTTGCATGAGTCATTGTCGTGGGCTCTGGGCCTCTGGCTGGACTCATGGAGGACTCTGCTGTGGGATTGTTTGGGTCTCTCGAGCATAGACAAATCTGCACTCTTTGGCATTTTACTCTCTGGGTGAATATGATAGTCTTATAAGTTATGTGTTCTGTATTAAATCCAGTCCCTTGTAAAGCCTGACTACAGCTCTGGCAGCTGCCCTTTGATCATGACCTCCTTCCTTCTTTTGTCCAGCCTGCTTTCTGGCATTTTTCTGCTGAGGCTGAATCTTGTGCTGCCCATGAGCCCTGGCTCTCTGCAATGGTCCCCACCCGCCCCGTTGGCACACCTTGTTGGTGGGTTTTTAATTACAGCTTCACTTTCATGGATTGATACTGGTTTATTTAGGATTTTTGTATCTTGTTTCAGCCTTGCTAATGCATAGGTACCCAGGAATCTATTCATTTCGTTTTCCGTCTGATTAGCATACAGGTTCTTAAGGTACATATAGATGATCTAGATCTCTGCAGGGTCTGTTGCGATTTCACTCTTCATCCTACATGCATGGATTTAAGTCTTTTTTGATAAAGTTGGCTAAGGGTTTGTAGATTCTGTTCAGTGGAGAGTTGAATAGAAATGATGTTCAAACTGATGAATTGTTGGATAAAGTAATCGCTATCTGAGTGGAAAGTGGGAGAGAATGTTCTGTCAATAAGGATCTTTAGAGAGCCACATGCTGTGCGCCAGGGCTATCAGAAAGGTGCTTGAAGGCGTCTCAGGAACTGGCCAGCCCCACTCACCCGGGTGGCTGCTCGCAGAGCAGGTGTGGCGCGCCCTGCCTGCACCGGACTGCCAAGCTGTTTGCCCAGGGCCAGGGATTTAGCCCAGCAGCCTCAGAGCCTGCCTGCCCAGTGGGAGGCTGTTTGATCCCCAGTACCAACAACAACAAAGGTGTTTGCCCGGGTCCTGCAGGCCACTGCAGCCATGGTCCATGTGGGCCTGTCTACTGTGAGCACACTTTGCTGACCCCAGTGTCCATGACACTGGTTTTGCAGGACAGCAGTGTCAGTTACAAGGTCATACATGCTCCCAGGGAGAACATGGGCCTCAGGAGGCTGGATGGTATGTACTGGCCAAGACCAAAATCCCTGCAGTCAGCCAAGGGCTGCAGAAGATGCCAAGTGCTGTGCCTGAGACCCCAGGAAGTCAGCATTGAGGGCAGATCAGGCCCACCACCTTCTAAGCGAGTGGACTCCTGGTGGCAGGAGTGCGATTTTAGAGCACCCAGGAAGGTCAGAACTCTCTGGAGTAAAGACAAGAGCCCCGCTACACAACTGTATTTATTAGGTTTCAAACAAAAAAGGGGGATACTGAGGCAAGGTGGGAACCACATAGGTCTGGGAGTCGGTTCAAAGACTTCTCCAAGCAGTGGATTCTGCCAGTGAAGAGGACTGTTTGACCCAGGAGTCAGCAGCTCACCACTCTGACCAGGACGAGGCCAGTGGGTGTCCTCGGCTGCCGACTCAGCTGACTTCAGAGCACCAGGAAGCTTCCCACGGCCCGGGGCCTCCACAGGTGTGACTTAGCCCTCAGCCTGCTCTGAGTTACAAGGCAGGAAGTCAGTCATCCGGGGAAAATCCAGGGCTCCGAGGCTGCAGGGCAGTGGCCTGCCTGGCTCTGGGGCTCAACCTTGCCAGTCTGGGATCGCCAGGCCGTCACGTTTGTGCTGCCCACTTCTTTCCTGTACCCCTCCCCACAGGGCACAGCACTGCTCTCCCTGCAGCCCTTTATTTTGGGGACTTTTCACAGGGACTTACAGCCAAGAGCTCCCCTTGAGTTATGGACTCCTGGAAGGGCAAGGTGCCCCACGACGGGATGGACACGCACCTTTGGGGGCTGGGGTGTCGCGGCTTGGAGCAGCCACAAGGCTCAAGCACATAGGAGCTGCAACCTGGGAAGCATGAGTCCTGTGCACAATGCCTGTGGTGACCCAGGCCACACAGCAGCCAAGGAGTGACACACAGTCCTGGCAGCCCCGAGCTTGGTGCTCTGCCTACAAGTGCACGGTGCCTTAGCGTTTCAACTTTGTTGTACTTCCAAAAGCACAGCCTGCCACCCATAAACCCAACAGCATAGCAAATGCTGGCAGCAGGCTTTCTCTGTGCTGGTGACTGAACCCAGGACCCCACATGAGCTACGCAACCATTCACGGCGAGATGCACATATCTACTGTACTCTGAGACAGTGTCTTACAAAGTTGCCTGGGCTAGCCTCACATTTCCAGTCCTGCCTCAGCTCCCCGAGTAGGTATGAAGGTGGGCAGCACCACCATACTGATTTTTTTTTTTTTTTGAGGCTGTCTTGCTATGTAGTTCAGGCTGGTCTTGAACTCTCAGGGTTTCTCCTGCCTCAGCCTCTGGAGTGCTGGGATTACAAGTGTGTGCCACCGTGCCTGCCTCAGGCTGGCTGATTTTTCAGAGGGTAAGCACTGTGAACCCTAACAGCCCTGCAGCCTCAGAACCTGGGTGCTGCAGGCCCCTGTGATTTAGTGAGGGGGTAGGGCACACAACCCGTTTGTGTGGTTAGCTTAGACAGAGAGAGACAAAAACATCCAGACGGAAGGTAGAAAGTAGCATCCTCTGGCCCATCTGAAAGGCTGTGGTGGGAGGACCCTTAGACACCAGCTGTGCAGGCGCCGTGCGAACGGCAAACTCAGGCACCTGGAAAGGCTGCTGGGAAACCGGCTAAGACACCAGGCCCAAGAACAGCTGCTCCAGGAATCTCCAGGCAGCACTGGGGGGCGGCAGCCCCTTTGCTTTATTTCGCCCTGTCCTGCCCGCTAGTCCCAGATGGCACACACCTGGTCGCAGGCCCAGGCCCCAGCACAGGTTGTGCCCCCCTCCCACTCCCACTGGGGCACACATTCTGCTGAGCCTGGAGCAGCACGGCCCCACGCCGGCCAGACGGCAGCTTCCCAGTAGCTCAGCAAGGGGCCCAATCTGAGCTGAATTCTGCAGCGAGGGTGCTGAGGGCAAGGCCAGCCTGGTCAGCCACAAGTGTGCACACAAGTCTCAAAGCAAAAGAGGCAATCCACGAGTGTCCTGATCACATCGCTGCGTTGCTGGGAGCCCTGGGACGCCTGGGCCTTGCAGACTTGTCCCACAGGGGCCACCCCGAGGGGCGCTCACTCCCGAGGTCGGCTGACCATGACCTCGCCCAGGGCGTCCAACACCTCCCGCTTGTAGTCCTCAAAGTCACCGTCGATCTGGCTCACACTCTGCTCCTCTACCACCCACAGCTGGCAGTTGGTTTCCGTGATGAGCCTCGCGTCGTGGCTGACAATGATCACAGCTTGGAAGAGACGGTGAGGAACAGGGCAAAGAGCAAGGAGGAAGTGAGGGTCAGGACCAGAAAGGAGAAGCCTCACCCAATGATGCCTCGGCATGCTCCCTGGAGGCAGACTTACCACCCTTGTACTCATTGATGGCCTCCCCCAGCGCATCAATGGACTCGATGTCCAAGTTATTGGTTGGCTCGTCCTGGGAAGGAGGGGGAGAGGGAGGGTGAGGGGAAGAGCAGAGGCAGGAAGGGAGATGAAGGGGAGATGAGGGTAAGGGGGAGGATGAGAGGGGAGGAGGAGGATGGGGGAGGGGAGGAAGAAGGGGGGAGGAGCAGCAGGAGGAGGAGGCAGAGGAACCCCTGGCTGAAGACACAACCCACCAGAGCCCTCCCCTGCCCTTGCCCCGCACCAGGATGAGGACGTCAGGCTCCCGGCAGGCCAGCTCTGCAAACACGACCCGAGCCTTCTGCCCACCTGCAGAGAAGCAAGACAAGCTTAGCCACCCTCTACAGCACCTCAAGCCACAGGTGGGTGAGGAGGGCAGCGCCACCTGCCTGCCCCAGGTACCAGAGAGCTTGCAGATCTGGATGGTGTGCGCGTGGCTCTCCAGGCCGAAGCGGCCCAGGCACTTGCGGGCGTCCTGGTAGGGCAGGTTGAAGCCGCGCTGCAGGTACTCGGTGGCTGTCTCCTCCATGCGCAGCTGCTCCGCGTACTGCTGATTGAAGAAGCCAATTTTCTGCCCGAGGAGGAGAGAGGTAAGTGGCTAAAGCTGTGCTTCTCTGTCCGATGTCCACCCTGCCCTTCTGAAGCCCACTCACCAGCCGGTGGTTCTTCCTCATCTCTCCATGTGTCTGCAAGGAAAGAGCAAGGTCAGAGCAGGGAGTGGGCAGAGGGGAACAGGGAGCCAGGCGGAGGGGCCCCGCCTCTGTACCCTAGCTTCCCTACAGGGAGACAAGACCCAGTGTCCTAGAGCCAATGCACACGGGGATGGGCCGCAGGCACAGGCATGAGAGCAAGGGCAGAGGCAGGAGGGGCTGGCGTGGGGACAGGGATGACAGTGGTGCAGCCTCGCAAGCACGCTCTGTGGCAACGCACTGCTAACCGTATGTATGAGGGGGCGCCTGGATCCCGCCAGGCCTGGGCCTCCCCTGGACTGCTGGAGTTCTGGTCCCCTGCTCCTGCTCAGGGGGTGACCTGGCATTGCACCCCGGCTACCGGGCACCCCTGAAACCCTGTTGTGGGCCTCACCGGTACCAGCTTGCCAGTCAGCAGCAGCAGCAGTGTGCTCTTTCCCACGCCATTGGGTCCCACGATACAGACTGCAGGAAAAGGATGGGGTGACCTGGGGCCCAGAGTGGCCCCTGCTCACACCCACACTGTGCCCTCGGCCCCAACCCACTCCTTGAGTCCATGTCAATGCCGAAGTCCAGGTTCTTGAAGAGTGGCTTCTGCCCTTCGTAGCTGAAGGTCACACCTGAGAGGCAGCATGCAGCAGGGTAGCGGGTCAGCGCCTGGCCTGCGTCCCGCACGCCCCACCCGCTCGCCCCTCCCAGAGGTGGTGCCCTCACCGTGCAGGCCCAGCACCGGGGGGCTGAGGGGTGGGGGGTCGGGGAAGGTGAAGCGCACGCTGTACTCCCTGGGCCGCTTCAGCAGCTCGGGTGCCTCCTGTGCCTCCTCGTCCTGGTTCTTCCGCCTGCACTTTTGCTGCTTGCGCGTCAGTGCCTCCTTTGTCTGCTTTTCCTGGAGGGGGTCCCCACATGCCGTCACCCCCAGTCCTGAGACGCCTCCCGGGCCTGCCGCCCCTCCCCAGGCTGGGAACGTGGTGCTCACTGCCTGCTTGGTGGACTTGCCGCCAGCCTTCAGCTCCTTCAGCTTCTTCTCCTGCTTCTCATACTGCTTCAGCAGCTCCTTCTGCTTCTGCTGGTACATCTTCTTGAAGGTCACTGCAGGGGGAAGCCGGGCCTCAGAGCTGGCCCTGGGGAGGGCTGCACCTGGGCCCGGTCCCGCGCCCAGCCCCAGCTCACTGTAGTTGCCCCGGTAGTAGTGCAGCCGCTGGGCGTCCAGGTGGATGATGTCTGTGCACACGTCATCCAGAAAGCCCTGGTCATGGGAGACGATCAGCAGCGTCTTCCGCCAGCCTTGCAGGTAGCTGGTTAGGGAAGAGTGCAGAGGAGTCACAACAGGGAGGGGAGGAGGGAAGAGTGCGAGGGGTCACGACGGAGGGGAGGATGGGAGGCAGGTAAGGCTCTCACTTATTGAGCCAGATGACAGCATTGAGGTCCAGGTGGTTGGTGGGCTCGTCCAGCATCAGCAGCGTGGGCTCCATGAACAGTGCCCTGGAGGGGGAGAGCACAGCTCAGAGCAGCCTGGGGCAGAGGGCATGGACACTGGCGGGCTGGGGGGCAGGGAGGACCACATCAGCTCTGGACACAGCAAGGGCAGAAGCCACCACGCACCTGGCTAGGGAGACTCGCATGCGCCAGCCCCCAGAGAACTTCTGTGTGGGCCGGTTCTGCATCTCGGGGTCAAAGCCCAGCCCGGCCAGAATCCGCCGGGCCTTGGCCTCTGCTGCAGCCGCACCCATGGCCCGAAGCTCCTCATACACCTGGGAGGGAGAGGATGTGTGACCGGAGGCCAGAGACCCAGGTCTCCCCACCACCATTCCCATGTCACTCCACCTTCTCCAGCCTCTCGGCAGCCGCATCGTCCCCCTGCTCCAGCTGTGCCTGCAGCCGGCGTTCCTCCTCCAGCAGCTTCAGCCGCTTGGTGTCAGCTCGGAGCACGGCCTGCACCGCAGGGGTCTCGTCGGCAACGACCTCTGTGGGGGTGGGGTGGGGGGAGCAGTCAGTGCACAGGCCACATCTTCCCCGCCTCCCTGCGGCCTACGTCCCTCCACCCCCACCGCACTGTGCCCGCGCCCACCCCAGCCTCACCCTGCTCGCACAGCAGCACGTCAATGTTGGGGGGGATGCTCAGGGCACGGTTGGCGATGTGCTTGAGGAGCGTGGTCTTGCCCTTGCTGGAGACAAGAGCCGTGAGCCCTGGTCCCTCGAGGAGCCCCTTCCCACAGCCCAGTCCATCTATCTCCACTCCTCACCCATTGGGCCCCACCAGCCCGTAGCGGCGGCCGGCCACGATGAAGAGGTCTGCATTGACGAACAGCTCCTTGCCATGGGCCGAGATGCTGAACTTCTCCAGCTGCAGCCATGGACGGGAGACGAAAGGAGGGGAAGGGGAGGCGAGAGGCCACTGTAGCTCAGGCAGGGCCGGGCCGGCTCCTCTGGGCAGGAGGGTGCCCCATCCCCTCCCCTCACCTTGATGTCAGATGCGTTTTCCAACATGGCCTGGCGGGAGGACACCTCTGCCTGGGACACGGAGAAGTCATTCTCGGCGGCATTGGCTGCTTTTAATGAAGCCACCTGGCGCTCATAATCCATCTGAGAAGAGAGAAACAGCCACATCAGGCTGCACTCGGGCGGCTGTCCCTCCTTGCCAACCATGTCGCTGGGCAGCGAGCGGGCTGAGGCACGGCTCCCGCTCAGGCTCTTTCCAGTTCCCAGGCCTCAATGCCTTAGTCAAGGCAGAAGCACACCAGGCTCCCGACCTGACAGCAGGCCTGGACGCACCTGTTTCTTCAGCTTCTTCTTCTCCTTCTTGCTGAGCTGAGCGCAGGGGTCATCTGCCCTGGCCTCGCCCTCCTCCTCGTCTCCTTCCTCGGAGCCCTGAGAGGGCCGGGCTGATGAAAAGCAGAGCCCTGCAGAGCCCCCAGACTCCACTTCCTCCCTGCCCAGCCCCACAGCCAATGCCACCTGGTTCCGAGCCGTGAGCGACTCGGGGCGGGGGGGGGGGGGGGGAGCCCTAGGGACACCCGAGACAGCACTGCTAAGGAGGCCAAGTCCCTGGGGCAGAGGATGGCTTGTGGTTTGAGGGGAAGGTGCCATGAGGCAACAGGTGCCTGGTGCTCTCTGCCACTGAGAAGTCCACTAAACCATAGAGGCAGAAAGTACCAGACCTGCCCAGCACAGCCTGCACAGGGCACAGGGCACGGGGCAGAGACCGAGGGGGATGCACCGAGGTCAAGGCCCCTGCGCTCAGGACCAGGCCCACCACCAACGACCCCCAGGCCACGTCCACCCACACTTGGTGCTGAGCAGCCCGTGCCAGAGAGATGCTAGTATATTCAAAGTTGTTAAATAAAAAATAAGAAACAAAAAAGGGCACTTCCCAGAGACAGCATCAGCGGCCAAGCCCATGCCCCCAGCTGCCCTGAGCGAGGTGCCCCAGGCCCACACCTGCTCCACCTTCTCCTTCCCTGGCTTGGAAGGCTCCTCTGCTTTTGTCATCTCCTCCTCTGCATCCTCTTCATTGTCCAGAGCAGCAAACTTATTCTGAGGCTAATGGGGAAGGACAGGACTGACGAATGCCCGGTGTAGCCAGAGCCTGCGGTGCCCGGGCACCCTCTTACCTTGGCCTTCCCCTTGGTCTTCTCTTCCTTTCCCTTCCTGCCCTTGAGCCCCGGCTGCTGCTGCTCAGATACGGCCTGTGGGACACAGACACACAGGGACACTCACGCTCCCTTACCACACCGGGTGCTGCTGAGTCCGCCTCCCACCAACACAAGACAGGATAGGGGACGGCACAGCTGGACAAGGGCTGAGGGGACGCGGCAGGAGGACAAGGTCTCTCTGCACAAGGGACCTGGGCTGTGCAGAGGGATGGGCCAGCCCAGGCACAAGGGCAAGGATGAGAGCCTTGCTTTTAGATGCTAAGACCAAGTGACACAACCACCCGCTGTGGTAATCAGTGATGAAGGGCATCGTTCAGAGAGGACTGCGACACTGTGTCAGGCACAGCTACAGGGGCTGCTCGAAGCAGGGCAAGGCCGTGGCCTGGCAGAGGGGCAATCGGGCAAGGTGTGCGCAGCTGGGAGAACATGGTCACCTTATTAATCCGATTTTTCTCTGGCTTGGCAGGCTTAGACGGGTGCTTTTCCTCCTCCTCCTCCTCTTCTTCACTCTGATCCTGAATCAGGGCTGCAAAAGCGTTGCCGCCCTAGAGCAAGAGGGCACGGAGCTCAGTGGACCACCATGGCAGCACTCGGGTGCTGCTGCCCCGCAGCTCACCTTGGCCTTCTTCCCTCCTCGGGGTGGCGCAGCAGGCTCTGACAGGGAAAGACGGGGAGATGGCGGTGAGAGGCTCCCACACCTGGCCCCACAGCAGCCCCTCTCCTGCCCGACCCCAGCCCTCACCCTCGTCCTCCTCGTCACTGGCTGGCACCGAGAGCTTCTGCAGGCGCTCCATGAGCTCCTTCTCCTCGCCATCGTCGTCCGCATCCTTCTTCCGCCGGCCCTTCCGGGTGTCCCGCTTCTTCTTTTGCTGCTGCAGAAACACGGCATGGACAATGTGCCCGGCCTGCCGAGTCTATGCCGAGTCCCCAGCGGGGCCGCACGTACCTGCTGCTGCTGTTGCTGTTGCTGCTGCTGCTCCCTCTTCTCCCGGAGCACCTTCTCCTCCTCGCCAGCCTGCTTACCATCTATCGCCAGCTCCTCAAAGAACTGTGGTGGGCAGGACACGGGCAGGTGCCAGGCCGTCAAGCCCACCCGCAGGCCGCCTGGGTGCTGGGCTGGCGTGGTGTGGTGGGTTCTCGTTGCCGGGGTGGTGCAGACTCCCGCACCTCCTGAGGACTTCAGGGCCCGGCCTGCCCCCACCCCTCAGTCCCTGCTCTCCCCAGCCCTCCCACCTCCTGCGTACAGTACACTAGTTTGGTTTGCCCAAAAGTCCCAGTCAGTTCTCAGCCAGAGCCTGTTTTCTCACCGTCTTTTTGGTCCTCTTGTCTTTCTTTCCTTTCTTCACCACCTTCTCTGGAAGACAAAATAGGTAGTGTGAATCCCGAAGCAGTCCCAGACGCTGCTGTGCACACTGCCCACAGGAGCGTGGTCTTGGCCTCTGCCTCCTCGGGACACAGTATGTGGTGACTATGGTGGGCAGGGGTGGACACCCACGCAGGTCATCTGGGAGCGCAGGTGCCGTGGAGAGGCAAAGGGCCGAGGCTGGGCATGGTGCCGCACACTGGAAACCGCAGCCCGCAGCATGCTGAGGCAGGAGGATCAGGAGTTTGAGACCAGCCCAGGCTATGCAGTGTAAAAACTCCAAAACCAAACAAAACACAGAAGGGAAGGTAAAGCCTCCTGGTGGGGTGAGGAGGTATGCCCCACCCTGGTGCCCGTCCCCATGGGCATCCAGTGGGGTTCTGGTGCTACACAAAGGCTAGCACAGGGAAGGGGGGCACCGGCAGGGCGGGGGCAGGGAGGCAGAGGCAAGATGAGCGTAAACTCACAGCCCACTGCTGTGTCCTGAGCTAGCAGACTGGCTGGGGAGCGGCTCCTCACTAGGTTAGCAGGACGGGAAGAAGTTAGGAATTCAACCTGGGGCGGTCCAGTTACCCAGAAAGCAAGGGACAGCCGCTCTGCTACACATCACAGTGTGGCCCTGCTGTCCTCAGGGCCCTGCCCTCCAACTGCTCCCCAGGGAGCCCAAGGCCTACTCCCATCTGTTTGCATCTGTGTCCTCACCCAAACTCGGTTCAAGTCTGTTCACAGGACTGGGTCGCTGACCAGTAACGAGATGCTTCATGTGCCAGCCCAAGGGTCTAACCCTAGGGACACTGAGATGGTTATGGGAGTACATCAGGAACACACAAGCCACACCATGATACCCCTTTTAATTACATGAGGACTTCAAGCTTTCCCAGTCCACCTGACACAGGCAGAGGAGAAGCTGCCTGTGAAAGTTCAGCTGTGAAAGTGAAGCACCAAGTAGCAAGTAAGGCAAGGATAGCCAAGCTGGGGGCCTGGGCCACAAGGCAAAAGCCCGAGCCAAAGTGGGTGGGGCACTGGGGGCATAGCTCAGGGTAAGGGCCCTGGGTTCAGCCCCCAAGACTGAGAAAAAAGGAAATGGAAAAGCTGCACAGGCTTCCATTTATCACTTAAGCTGTCCTGAACACCAAAGCAAAAGGAAACACTCTGCAATCCCCATTTCTGCTTCCTACCCTCCTCTGCCAGTCTCACAGTGTTGGTCACACCAGCGACCCTTCCTCATCTCCCAGACCTTCACCTTCTCTTTTCATGGTGCTTGGGCTTCATGCATGCTAAGCAAGGGCTTGGCCACTGAGGTACCCTCTCAGCACCACTCCTTTATGAACACACAGGCTGTTTCTAAAAAACCCAAAATGCTCTAGGGCAGGAAGCTTTGTGAATGCCAATCTAATATTATAAGTAGATTCTCACATCAAGAAATGTCTTTTGAGGGGAGCTTTCTGAAACAGGGTCTCACTATGCAGTTCAGGCTGGTCTTGAGCTCACCTTGTAACCCAGGCTGGTCTCAAACTCACAATGATCTTCCGGCCTCAGCCTCCCAAGTGCTGGGATTACAGGCGAGTGCCACCACACCGGGCTTTAGCTTTAATGTCAACAAACTTTGTCCCATGCACAAAATCATTAAGGGGTTGGATAAAACTACCGCATGCTATCATCACTTTCCATGATAGTCTTGCTGTTTCCCGAATGTGGCGTGAATTTCTTTTTGCTTTTACTCTTTTGCTCTTTACTTGCCCCAAGCTCACGCTGCAAAGCCAGTTTCTCCCCTACTCCTCATTTTTACTTTCTCAAATAAACGTGGTCACTGCTTTTTTTTCGTACCAGGGATCAAACTCACAACCTCACACTTAGCTAAATCCCTGGCCCACAACCTTGCTCTTGCTAGGGCAGGCACTTATGCACTAAGCTAAATCTCTTGGATATTGCTCTTTGAGGGAGAAAAAAAAAAAATACTTTCAAGCTATATGTACAGGAAACCTAACTTTCACATTCAGTCTTGGGTTCCACCAGCAAGGCAGCTCATTATGTACCTCCCAATCAGTGTCCACAATCCAGAACCCTTCTGGTCCTGGGCATTTCAGGTAAACACCCAGCCTGTACTGGAGTCCGATGTGGCTAATGCCTCCTGGAGAACACTACTTTTGTCAAAGCTGCCACTGACCCCTGAGCTTGCCATCTGAATCAGTGGGCTATGTATAACACTGACAGCCCTAAAGGGTTCTCCGTCGGTGCCTTAGGCCGTCTTACTAGAAGCACGGCCAGGGCCTCTTATACAGCCAGCCTGCCTTGTCCTGATGCTCAGTGTTGCCAAAATGCGATGCTCAGGCTCTGGGATGGGCTCTCCCAAAGTCTCCGGAGATTCCCCTAAATGTCTTCTGAGCCCTACACAGTTGTCACCAGGCTCCAGTGGGAGCCAGCCGCACCCCCCACCCCATCTCTGCACAAACTACAGCTTTTGCTTGGAATCTTTCCCTGCTAACTCACACAGACTCTTCAAGGAGGAACTAAGCTACTGCTGCTCACTGGGGCTCCAGGGTATCCTTCTGCTTGTAGAGCTCCAGTGTTCCCAGGCATGCTCACCACACTCACCGAACACCACCGCAGTGTACTGCTCTGTCCCTTCCCCTAGAGAGGGTGCCCTCCAGGAACTGGTTTTTTTTTTTTTTTTAAAAGATGTGTCTTGCTACGTACGCTGCACAAGTTGCTCTTTATTGGGCTTAACTAATTCTTGTGCTTCAGCCTCTTAAGCTTTTGGGGGTGGGCTTCAACCTGGGGGTGCTTTACCACTGAGCTACCTCCCCAAGCCCTTTCCTTTTTCACCTTGAGACCGTGCTAGGTCACTACACCGGCAGGGTCAGCTCAGGCTTGGGCCTCTCCTGCCTCGGACTGGCAGAGTGCTGAGATTCCAGGCGTAGTTTCACTCCCAGTTCCTCTGCGAAGTACTCAGCATACACCTGGCATCTATAAATGCTCACAACACTAGTCACCGCGTATGGTAGTTGTGCCCACTTTACCTATCCCTTGAAGTGACTTCAAGCTTGGAGAATGTCTTCCTGTTTTTTCTTTCTACTCCCCAAATACACTATCAAGTGCTTAACTTAAAACAAGGGCTTAGTAAACATTCACTGCTCTCAAGAAGGCCTTAGCTCTCCCAGCACCTCGTGCGCGCTGGGCAAGTGCTCGACCGCAGAGCCACACGAGCCCGCAAGCGAACCGTGGCCCCCGCCCTAACTTCCAAGGCCCACACTTGCTCCAGTCAAGTCCAAAGTGGCGCTTCATGAAGAACACACGCGGGGTCCTGCTCTCTAGGGAAACAAGTGGCATCACGGTGCGCACCGGAGGAGCAGGAAGGTCGAGGAAGGGCTCACAGAGTGTTCCTGTGCGGTAGCGAGATGGACGAGGCCCAAAAGCAGGGGCCCTTCTCGCCTCGCCCCCGCTCCCTCTCCCGCTCTGCACCACTGCTCTCCTCGGCCCTGCCCGGTCCCGCCTAGGCTCGCTCGCGTGCGCGGCTAGAGCCCCTCCAGCCGGAATAGCGCAGCCGGCCCGCGGCGCACATGCGCAGTGACCGGCGGGCCTGGGCAGTCGCGCGAGACGTCTAAGGCGCGGGACTCTCCCGCCTCTTTTTTTTTTCCCCGCTTCCTCCCTGCCACCACACTCACCGGCAGGGCTCGTGATCTCTCCGTCCCCGATCCACTCGGGCTCCGGTGGCTGCTGCTTGGGCCCCTTCGGCATCGTGACAGCTGTTACGGCAACTCCTCCGGCGCCTGGCGCTATTTCCGCTTCCGGCAGCGTGGTTCCCAAAGGGGCGGGCTCTATGGACCGCCTCGCCCCGCCCCTAACACCACGCGCCCGCCGAAGGGGGCGGGACCCGGGCCGGTGGGCGGGACTTGCAACGGTGGGCGGGGCCAAAGCTCAAGGCTCTTAGGGTGCCCCGCTGCGTTTGCGACCCTCAAAGAATTCACACAGCAATTGCTGGGTAGCAGGGAGCAGTTGAGGCTTTCTTATTTTTTTTCTTAGGTGTATGGTATTTCTGCCATCGCCTTGTAACTGATGAGGGGCCGAAAAGACAGTCCAAGTCAACAAAGAGGACGTCACCCCGTCTGTCCGGTGGACACAAAATCCTGAAGTGTACATTCCATCCTGGAAAGCCGCAGTACAAAAGACAATGAACAGAGAAGCGTGCAATGTGATAAACGCTGACATGTGCTGCAGCTTCACTCCTAACTCTGCCACTTACTAGGTGTAGGGCTGGGCAGACCTGTGATCCCGGCTCGCAGGGAGCTGAGGCAGGACGAACAAAATTCAAATACAACCCGGGGTAGCTTATCAAAACCCTGTCTTAAAATTAAAAAAAAAAAATTTTTTTTTTTTTTGTCTTTTTGAGACAGGGTCTCGCTATGCAGTTCAGGCTGGCCTTGAGCTCACTTTAAAGCCCAGGCTGGTCTCGAACTCTTAACGATCCTCCTGCCTCAGCTTCCCGAGTGCTGGGATTACAGGCGTGAGCCACCACGCCTGGCAAAATTTTAAAAAAATATTAAAAAGGCTAGAGATATAGCTAAGTGGTAGTGTGATCCCAGGACTGTTGAATAAATAAGAATAGTAATAGGTGTGGCAGCTTGATCAGTGCGTGCCTGTAATCCGGTCATTCCCGTTCCGTTCCGTTCCAAAACCAGTCATTGCTTGGATTCATTCTTGCCCAGGTCAGCAGAAGGGGGCCGGGCTCGCTGACTCCACCCTTGCAGCCCCAGCAACCTTTGGTAGCTGCTCTCTCCTTTCGTTTCCTTGGAGCCCTTTCAGGCCCCGGCGGGATCTCCCCATCTCCCCACCACCGGGTGTAAATGTGGAGGTGTCTCAGGGCTCAGCTTCTGCTGCCCCTCTTTATCTCCTCTGTAGATATGGAGAACACGAAAAATCTCCCGCAGCCCCGACTTGCTCGCGAACCCAACTGTTTAACGCCTTTTACTGCACGGTCACCCGGAGTAGAGGCTGATCACACCTTCCGCTCGGGGTCACCAAAGGTCTGATTTCTCACAGGCCCCTCCCCCGGGCTGGGTCTGCCGCGTGCTGCACTGCGTTAGTCACTGCTGCACGCACTCGCGGTGCTGAGGGTGTCAGAAAGGGATGCAAGTTCCCGGCCATTGAGGAGGTACCCAGAGACAAGCGCGTGTAACTTTACTGCACTACATCCTGCAGGAGTAATTTTTTTATGACTTCTCTACTAGTTGTGCCATCGTGCTGTTAAAAACAAAATCCCCAATTATTATTGCTGCATTAGTTATCTGTTGTCTTTTTTGGTTTGTTTGTTTGTTTTTTGAGACAGGGTCTTGTAAAGTGGGTCAGGTTGGTCTTAAACTCACTATTTAGCCCAGGCTGGAGGAACTCACAGCAGTCCTCCTGCCTCAGCCTCCCGACTGCTGCAATCACAGGCATTTTGCATTAGTTATGAGTTTTACAACTTGCAGCTTCCAGTTCAAGAATGCTAAGCAGAAACATCACCTCTAGGACTAGTACAACTCTGAGTGATATGCTGGAAATAAGGGTGCACATCTTGGCTGATGAGTTCCGAATTGAAATGTTTCTGTGAATTATTTTTCTGAGTGTTGCATCTCAGTTTTAGAAGGTGGATGTTTGGAGAACAAAAACAGATGTGTATAATGCACTGGTTAGTGCTGCCAAGAGCAAGAATACTGCATTGCAAGTATATTTTCTAATTTGCATGTTGCTGACCATGTAACTTTGGATCCAACGAACAAGTTTTCTAAGTTGTGACTTCTCGTAAGCAAATTCCATGAGAGATATATGACATTTGTTCCAAAGGCTCACTTCGTTTTTTTTGTTTGTTTGTTTTTTTGGTACCAGAGATTAAACTCAAACCTCACATTTGCCAGGCAGACACTTATGCTGCTGAGCTAAATCGCCAGCCCTTGACCTTTGTTCCAAATAAAACATAGTTCAGCTTTGATGACTCTATGTTTCCTTACACTGGTTGTCACAGGTCCAGACAGTTTATTCAGGGAAAGCCCATTTGGCTTGGCCATGAGTTTGCTGTGGTGCCACAGGCGAGGCTGCACTTGCTGACTTCAGCAATGTCAGGGTAAAAACCTAAACACTGAGCCTGAGGGCTATGGGGTCGGCACACCACTCGTCCTGCAGTTTGCTGAGGCACTCACAGAAGCACGTCCTGGACAACACTATTTGGTATTTGAAGGATTCCGCTGGTGTGAGACTCTGCCAGGCTCTATACGGTGCCTGCTTTGCATGGCGCTGACCCCCAAAACAACAGCGCATCTCTCCTGCCCTAACCCCCTGCTCTTTTTCTGGTTCTGAAACAATGAACTTTCTGTCTCCTTTTAGGGTGACAGGCAAAGGTCCTCCAACCCCCCTCCTGACACTGCCCACTCAGGTGGTTCCATCCTCTTCACCAGAAAGTCCTCCAGTCCTCTCCCGACATGATGACCTGTGCACCCATGTCATGTAGTCTCCACCCCATCCCAATCCCACGAAAGCGACTCCCCGGCTTTGTCTCCTTTGAGGTCCTCACAGTCTCCAGCAGCCCTCCTGTGCCAGCAATAAAAGCTTTTTCTTTTCTTTTTTTTAAACCTCTGTCTTTGTCTCTGAACTATATCAAAAAGCCTAACAGTATTCAACAAAATTTTCACCAGTATTGCACTTCTTGACAAGCTCAGTTCGATTTGACGTCAGGCAACAGTTTCATGAGAAAAGATCGCACTGACAGCACCTTGGGCTCCCAGTGTATCTCTGGAGAAGAGAGAAAGAGGTACATTCAATTGTGAGACTGATGGCAAAGGCAGGGCTGGCTGCAGACAGTGAGAACAGTGCAGCTGCTGCTGCTCATCCGGTGCTGGCACCTTCCCCGGAGTCTCGTCAGTGATTTTCCCAGAAGCTGAAAAAGGAGATGGAGGCCCCACAGCCAAACCCGGTGGAGGTGCCTCGCCATTCCTAGGAGGTAGAGACGGAGCTGATGAAAGCACCAGTGAGTGTCGGCATCGAGCCGAGAAAGAAATAGGTTCAAGCCCTCCTTTGCTTTGCTTTGAATTTGGCTTACAAAATGCTCAGCAACTGCATAAAACAAATGATGAGAAGCTGGTGGAATTTCTGGCGTTCTACTGATTTGTAGTTGGGCGTTACAGAGACACCCAAGGTCACTCTCCAGAGCCTGGCCCCAGGGAAGACCTGCACTCTGGTCATGATGGCGCAAGTCATGTGGTAGTAGATCGGGGAAAGTGGACAGGCTGTGCTGAAAGTCAGAAGAGCACCACTTTCTTTTTTGGAGATACAGAGACTCAAACTCAAGGCCTAGCACTTGGCAGGCAGGTGCTGTGATGCTGAGCTACATCTCCGGCCTGAGCATCACTTTTTGACATATGAGGTATGATGCTGCCTACTAAAATGTTCCATTGAGTATGACATGGAGCAGCGGCGTGGCCCAGTGTTCTGTCTGTGGATGCCAAATAACTCACCTCAGGGCAGCCAGGAGGTAGACAGAGTAAGAGGAGGGGGAAAGGAAGGGGTTGGGGACAGGATCTACCCTTCAAAATTGTGCCCCAGGCCAGGCATGGTGGTACACACCTGTCATCCCAGTACTCGGGAGGCTGAGGCAGGAGGATCGTTGCCAGTTTGAGACCAGCCTGGGCTACAAAGTGAGCCCAAGACCAGCAAGAACTGCATAGAACTGTCTCAAAAAGACAAAAAAAAAAAAGTGACCCAGGACTGTCCCCCTCTAGCCTGGACCCAGCTCCTGACAGCATATTCAGCTGTGCACTCACCATAGCTGAGGTTACTGCCCTGGGTCTAATCGTCTCCCTAAAGCCACACCTCTGAACACATGAGCCTTGGGGTGACATTTTTCATCTAAGCCATAACATTCCACCCCTGGCCCAAAGGCTTGTGTCCATCTCATGCAAAATGCATTCGTTCCATCTCTAAAACTTGCTAAAATCCCAACAGTTCCAGCATTTCTTGAAGGTTCAAGTCCAAAGTCTCCTCTGAGACTCAAGTCAATTCAGCTGTGAACCTCTATAAAAATAAGAAAAGCAAGAAACATCCCCAAGATTTAGTAGCACAGAGTAAATATTCCCATTTCCAAGGGAGGAATAGGGACCTAGAAGGGACCTGGACCAAAGCCAGACCGAAGCCCAGCAGAGCAAACATCCATTGCCACAGCTCTGTGCTCGGCACCCAGGGCACAGGTGAGGCACGTGGGCTCCCGCTGGCCTGGGCAGCCCCACCCCGTGGCCTTGCTAGTCATGGCCCAGGTGCCTGTCAGGCCACTCTGCCTGCTGCCCAAAACTTTTCGTGGTGGATGTTCCAGGTTCCATGTTCCCAGCATCTCTAACTTCCTGAGGTCTTTACTGCAACTTCATCTGCACTCTCAGAACTTCATTCACTGCCCTTAGGGTCCCAGCAGGGACTCTGGCTCTGACACACTGCACTGGCCTTCCTGGCCCTTGGAACTGGGTGGACTCCTCCATGACCCCAGCAACACCAGCACCATGTGCGCAGGAGGCCGAGGTTTCCCACTGCTCTGACAGTCCTTGGGCCCCTCAGAACACAGCTGCGGCAGCTTCTGAGAGCCTGGATGGCTGAACGTGTGGAAGCACTCTTTATTCATGCCAAGTAAATAAGGCTCTCTACTCAAAGCAAAATTTTCAAACTGTTTGTTTGAGACAGGGTTGCAGGATGCAGTTTAGGCTGGCCTCAAACTCTTGGTGATCCTCCTGCCTCAGCCTCCCAAAATGCTGGGATTACAGGCATGTGCCACCACACCCAGTTTGGAACAACTTTATACTTTTACATCTCTGCCCTTGCAATGAGTAGAGTCTGGCCAGTTCCTGAGATGCCATGAAAGCATCTCTCCTGTTGTTCCAGTGCAGAGTTTCTTTTCGTTTTTTATGTTTTTAGTACCAAAACAGCTCTTTTTCACTAATGCATGTAAGAACCTTAAGTGTGTCAGGCTGGGGGTTTAGCTCAGTGGTGTAAAGTGCCTGCTTGGTAAACGAGAGGTCATGAGTTTGATCCCCAGCACCAAAAAAAAGAACCTGAATTGTGTCACACTATCTTAAAAACCCATCAGGTTGGTGATCCTGTCATTACGTCTGTTGACGCTTCAGCCTTGCCACCACCTAACTGAGCGTCCCGGGTGCCTCTGTGGGGCTCGCACTGGATAACAGCAGCCAGATGAGCCCTGGGATGCCAGGCTGGGAGCTTCCCATGCAGGCAGGGGAGACAGGCACAGCAGTGGGGGAGGAAGGAACTTCTTCCTCTTCGGACACGACTTTGCTGGCCGAGCCACATCTTAGTGGGGGCACTGGGGTTTGTTTCTGCTTGAGCATGTGTTTGGGGTGTGCTGACCTCTCTCTGCTCTGACCACTCCTGACACTGTTCAAAGGAACTCATTTTAGAACCAGACTGTCTGATGTCTGTACCACATATCGGTAATGTATGATTTCAAAAATAACTAAGCATGATACCACTAGTTTCTCTTGGAAACAATATAGTTAAAAATTTTCTGAGGGTAAACATTCTATTTCTCCTAAAAAACACTGCGGAAACTACCTTATTATTATCCCATCCTTTTGATTTTTTACTTCTAAAATACTTTATAACATACACAATGTATTGGCATTATGTATCCTCCTGCCTCAGCCTCCCCAAGTGCTGGGATTGCAGGAATGCACCCCTTCCTCACTTCTAAATATTTTATAAATACTAAGTAAACATTTGGTTGAAAAAGTAAGGAAGATACACTTTGAAAACCTTGAAGGAGGGCCAGGAGTTTAGCTCAGCAGCACAAGTGCCTGCCTAGCAAGTGTGAGGTCGTGAGTTCGATTCCCGGTATCAAAAAACAAAAACAAAAGAAAGCCTTGGAGGTTGTGGATCTGTGACTGAGGCGAGAGCCTGGCCCCTCTTCCCTGAGCTTGTGAGGAAGATTCCCCAGGGTCAGCGTCGCCCCAGCTGTCCAGAGGCTCCAAGTCTGCTCGTTACGGGGGTGCGCGGCAGGGCGGGCGCAGGGGTAAGGGGAGGACGCCGCGCGGTCGTGAGGCGGCGGGCAGGCCCTCACTGCAGATGCAGGGCTTCGAAAAGCCCGGCAGAGTCAGGTTTTGCGTCGGTGTTTGGAATCGGGCCTTTCCACGCTGCCAGTGGAAAGGCACCCGTGATCCGTTTAAAATGTCCAGCTGGAAGGAAGAGAGTCAGGAGCAGAGTCGGGGCAGGCGGCCATGCACTCCGGGCCCGGGCTTCAGAAGCTGGGGCTGCCGCCAGCCTTTGCACCAGGGAAGCGGGAGCCCAGGGAGGGGCCGCCCACGATTCCATTAGCTGCCCTCTCGGAAGATTTCCATCTTTCCCACTGAAGTCCATTTAATCGTGCACGCGTTTGACCCAGGGTTTGGGGCCGCCCCTTCCTCCTCACCCCAGGCCTTCCCCACCTGTTCACAGCCCAGCTGCCCTCGGGTCTCCGGGCCAGGAACCTGGCTTCTCTGTGGTAAGTGGTCCCTGGTTCACTGGGTGACTCAGGTTTCCTGCAAGCCACTGCCAGCTCTTGGCTGCTTCGAGGCCACTGGGTGCAGCTCCACCCTCTCTGGACAATCATAGGAGCTCTGGCGTTTGACACATGTTAAAATCACAACCAGCCTGTCCTTGCCTCAGGGTCCCCACTTGAAAGAGATTTGTTCACTTCAAGTAAATTACCTGTTTTGAGCCAGGGTGGTGGCACTCGCCTGTCATCTCAGCACTGGGGAGGTGGAGGCAGGAGGATCATTGCAAGTTTGAGACCAGTTTTGAGACCAGTATGGACTACAAAGTGAGCTCAAGGCCAGCCTGAACTACACAGCAAAACCCTGTCTAAAACAAAACAAAACAAAACAAAACAAAACTTACCTGATTCGTTGGGACAAGCTTGTCTGTAGTGTTCTCTTAGACTTCATTTCTGTGAGGTCAACTGTAACATCCTTTGTTTCATGTCTGATTTTGTTCACAGTTGTTCATAATATTTTCTGTTTGTTAGTTGTTCATAGTGTTCTCCCCCTACATGCCTTTTTTCTTTTTTCCATTTTGTGGTACTAGGGATTGAGCCCAGTGTCTTCCATGGAGCTGTCACCCTGGCCCAGGCCCCCTCAGCTTTGCTTCTGAAACTTTGAGACAGGATCTTGCTAAATTCCCCAGGCTGGGTATGAACTTTCAAACCTCCTCTCTCATTCTACCAGAATGCTGGGATTATTTTGCATCCTGGTACAATGTTGAACTTGGTTATTAGTTCTTTTTTTAAAAAAATATTTATTTATTTATTTTTGGCACTGGGGATCGAACTCACGACTGAGCGCTTGCAGGGCAGGCGCGTATGCTGCTGAACCAAATCCCCGGCCTGGTTATTAGTTCTAAGAGACTTTCAGTGGAATACTTTGGGTCTTCTGTGTAGAGCATCGTGTCATTTGCCAATAATGATGTTTGACTTCATCTTTTCCTGTACATATCCCTTTTATTTCCTTCTCTTGCCTGATTCCTTGGCTAATGTTTTGAGGACTATGCAGAACAGGAATGGTTAAAATTCACATCTACATGTTATAATCCCACTAATAGTGATACAATGATTGCATTTTGTAATTTTGAGTTTTTTTGGTACCAGGGATCAAACTGACGAACTTGCAATTGCCAGGCAGCCGTTTATGCCACTGAGCTAAATCCCCAGCACATTATGTAATTTTATATCTTTTAAAGGAGTTAGGGGAAATGAATAAGATATATTTAATAAAGTCTTATATTATTATTTTTTTATTTTTATTTTTGGTACTGGGGATTGAACTTATGACCTTGTGCTTGCCAGGCAAATGCTTGTGATGCTGAGCTAAATCCCCAGCATGAAGTTTTATATTAAACAGTATTTTTAAAAAAGACAGTATTTCTGGTACCCATTCATTTCTTTTTATGGATTGAAGTTGCTATTTGATGTCTTTATCTAGTTCCAATATAGTTCCATTGCCTCTCCCTATCCTTTATACTATTATTCTTGTGTGTGAATGTATATACAGATACATTAGCTTTTGATGTTACAAGCCCAGTACTATAATTTTATAATTTTTTATGTAACACTTTAACACAGTTAAAAAGATATTAAAATATGTTTATGGTACTTTAAGATAATTATCCACGTTTTAGATCTTCTGAAGTCTTTAAATTTTTTTTTTTTTTGAAGCCTAGGCTGGCCTTGAACTCACAATGATCCTCCTGCTTTAGCCTTCTGAGGGCTAGGATTATAGGCGTGAATCACAGCATGGCTAAAATTTTATTTTTGAGAACCGATTATCACTGTGTAGCCCAGGGCGACCTCAGACTTCTGCTACTCCCTCCGCCAGCCTGAGTGGTGGGGTTTCGGGTGTGTGCCATGATCCCAGGCTTAATCTTTCCTTCTTTTCTTTGTGGTGCACGGAGCTATACCCACACCACACACCTCTACTGGTTAGCTCTTTCTGGTCTTTATCTGAGAAAGCCTTCATCTTGTTTTTGGTTTTGAAGGACGGTTGTGCTTGAAATAGAATTTTATTTTGATTATATATTCATTTATTGAGACAAGATCTAAAAACCTCGTCCAAGCTGGCTCCAGCTCAGTCCTCTTGTGCAGGCCTTTCTCGAGCTGGGATTTCAGGTGTGGGGCACCGCGCCCAGCTTGATACAGAATTCCTGGCCGACATGTGATTTTAAAATTTTCCTTCAGTTTGACTTTGTCCTGGCCCTAGGTCTCCACACCTTGGGTTAGAAGTTAGGGTTGCATGTGTTTGTGTGTGGCCCTAGGTCTCCACACCTTGGGTTACAAGTTAGGGTTGCATGTTTGTGTGTGTGCAACGGTTTAGATGGGATGTAGTAACTCACACAACCCCCAAAGGCTAATGGGTCCGGCAGCGTCCTCAGCAAGGTGGCGCTGGGAGTGCTGGGGCCCTTTAAGGGGCGTGGCCTCACGGGAGGGTGTTAGGTCATGTGACCCATTGGGCGGGCTGGAGAACTATAAAGGGTGCAGCCTATGCCCGCCGTCGCTTTGGAGCCTCGCTGGCTGGGGTGTCTGGCGTTGTGGAGTGGACGGGCACACTCTGCGGTTCCGGTCGTGGGCTACCCTGGCGAGGAAAAGCTAAGTGGATGTGAGTTTTAAACGTGATGAGTTCCTTTTCTCCAAGATGCGCTCTTATTCTGCGCTTGCAATAGTTTGCACGCGGCTTGCTTCGGATGGCTTTATGTTGTCCAATTCGAGTTTGTTGGGATTTTTGGCTTTGCACGTTGTTTTTCATCACATAGTTGACGCTTTAATCCTGAGTTTTGAATCTATTGTCTCTTCTTTGCTCCCCTCCGGCTCCCTTTCAGACTGAACCCCCGGACCGCGCACAGAGCCGCAAGCACTTGCCCTGTGCTGCACTGCCCCCTCTCCCGGTGTCTGCGCTGCAGGCCTTTGGCCTCATTTATCCCTTGCAGCTTCCTGCAGCGCCTCAGCCGCTCCTAAGTAGACAGTGCTGGCTCCACGCAGTCTCCTACACCCGAAGTTAAGTGGGGGTCAGCCAGGTTTTTGTTGTTCCCTTGTTGCCCTCTTAGGTGTGGATTGTCTGATGTTTCATGCCTTCTCTTTCCTAACTACTCTGTGAACTGTGTTATCAACTTGTATGTATTTTGGGCCTGATATATGCCAGGCACTGGGAACTCAGGCCGTGCAGAAATCTGTTGTGCTTAGCTGGAGGTGGTGGTGCAGACCTGTAACCCCAGGACTCCAGAGGCTGAGGCAGGAGGATTGTGTGAGTTCTGGGCCAGCCTGGGCTATGGAGTTAATGGGCCCTGCAGTGGACCCTGGTACAAAAAAACAACACAAACAAATCGAATGTTCCTTTCTATGTAAGAAATAGTTGCTATGGTTGGAATGTTTGCATTTCTTCTAAAATTCTTAGCGATGGATTTCCTGGAGCAATAGTGTAAGGTGGAGCCTTTGGACAGGGACTGTATTATGAGAACCATCCTCATGGAGGGGGACTAGTGCCTATCTTTTTTCTTTTGGTTTTTTGAGACAGGGTTTCAGTATGTAGCCCAGGCTGGACTTGAACTCCCAGCAATTCTCTTGTCTCTGGCTCCCAAGTGCTGGGATTACAGGCATAAACCACCACGCCTGGCCAGATTAGTGCCTTTTAAGGGCCAAAGGTATGTGGGTGGGGGCAATTCAGCCTTGCAGTGGGTTTGAGTAGGTCTGATTTTATTTTTCTCCTTTTGAGATGGTTTTGCTATGCATTTCAGGCTAGCCTTGAATTTTAAGTGATCCTTTTGTCTCAGCCTTCAGAGAGCTGAGACTACAGGCATGCATCACCATGCCTAGCATCAAATATATTTAAATCCATGTTTCCTATTTTTTCTTTTGGAACTGGGGATCAAATCCAGGGCCTTCCATCTGAGCTGTATTCCCAGTCCTTTTACATTTTTCTTTGGTAAATTTTGAGCTGCCCCTACCTGTTGGTAACATCCAAGGCAGAACCTTCCCGCCTCAGTGTCCTGAGGGCTGGGGTCACAAGTGTGTGCCACCACGCCCAGCCTCATGGTGCTACTGAGGGAAAGCTTTGCAGCTGTTGGTGACCACATGGGGAGCTGTCTTCCTGGTAGATTTCAGACACACACGTTTTAGCTGCCGTCTTGCCTGTGTGCGTGGCCTGGCCTGGGGAACTTCAGTTTTGTTGGAAGGGTGCTTCAGCAGAGCAGCACTGGTGGCAAGATGCTTCAGGGTACTGTACAGCTCAGCTCTCCCTTTTACCAGGCTCCAGCCCTGGACACTACATGGCTGCTGGGATGAGTTGGTTCCTAGGCTGCAGAGACTCAGGTGCTGCCACTTCCCATGAGCCCCCTCGAACTAGGAGGATGAGTGAGCCCACCAAGTGCAGCCTGCCCTGCCCTGGAGGTGACCGGAAGGTGGACTACAGAAAACGCTGGTTTCCACTGCGTTTATTACTAATATAAAAAAATGTTAAAAAGAAACACACTTCTTTTCAGTTCTCCAAAGGCTCCTCTCCCCCCTCTGGCCCACACAACAACTGACCCACTTACTGGGGCCAGCTTGGAACAGAACCCATTCACTGCCGTTTTCACAGAAAACACCAAATGCCAGGGTGAGGAAGAGGGTCCTGAGCGAGTGGTGATGCTGTGCAGTGTCCATGGGGGGTGGGGTGGGGTGGGGGGGGCAGTCACAGCATTCAGATCAACGGCTGGTGGCCTCATGATGACAGGCTGACTACAGCAGTGGGGGAAAGCGACATCAGGAGGCCACCAGTGCCCAGGAGTGGCACTGTCCTCTGAGGAATGCCCAGGGGGGACATCTGGGGGGACCTCTCATTTTGGCAGAAAAACTTAGTGTAGTGTTGGGAAGCACAAACACTGAGGGGGTATGTGGGGACACACGGTTTCACAAAGCACAGTGACCACAGACCACAGCGGTGGAGATCATGCTGAGGAGAAGCTGGTTGGGAAGCAAGGTGCCTATGCCAGCCCCACGTGGACTGGGTGGCTGGAGATCCTGGTGTCCCGGAGAAGGCTGGACAAGTGGCTGGAAGGAGGACACCGCTCAGGCTCTCAGGAATGCAGGGCAATCACAGACAGATGTGTGACAAACAGCACCGGAGGTTTTCTGTCAGCAGTCATCTGGTGGAGGGCAGGAGTGGAGGCAATTGAGGGGGCACACAGGGGTCCCCGAGGCCAGCCCTGGAGGCTGGGTCAGAAGAGAGCACACCTTGCACTAGTGAGCAAACAGCTCCGGGCACCTAGGGTAGGGTGGTGGCAGGCGAACCTCAGGTGGCCGGCCCAGAAGGGAAGGCACAGTCTCACAGAGGAGGCCCATTGTCCCCCGGGTGGTAGAAGGCACAGAGATCCTCATATCGGCAGTGGCCCTTTTTGGAAAAGTGTCGGCAGACGGGGCGGTTGGATTTGTCTGCAGGGGAGTGAAAATGGGGAAGCTTACAATGCCAGGAAGACAGCAGAGAACAGCAGAGGTAACATAGCTGTGCCGCCCCCACCAGTCCCAGCCTCTTTTTTTGGGGACGGGGTGCTACAGATGGAACCCAGGTGCTAAGAGCCAGCCAGGAGTCATAGGGTGCAGGCCCAGGGTTCAGTCCCAGTGGGACTGGGGAGTTTTGGACACAATGGAGTCAGGCCCCCCAGGGGAGCAAAGCGGACCTCACCTTCCACAACCTGAGGGCCGTCCTTTGGCGGGCAGGTGCTCTTCAAAAGAGACCAACTTCTGAGCCTTCTTGGGCTTCTCTGCTCTTTCTGAAAGCTTTCCCTGGAGGGACCCCTGTAGCCTGGCCCCGGAAAAGGAGGTTCAGCATTGACCCCCCACCAACCACGACCATATGGACCAGTCCTGGGGCCCAGGCCTCCCCTAAATGGGCCTCTTCCCCTGGAAGGAGCAGGGAGGCTCAGCAGCGGTGGGATCCTCCGTCCCCTGGATCCTGGAAGACCTCTGTGAAGAGCTGGAGAGTGACAGAAAGGTGATTGTGGGCAGCTGCATCCTGACACGTGCCTTTATCCTTGGCCCTTTGTATTTTTTGAGATGGGGTCTTGCCAAGCTGTCTAAGCTGGGCTTGAACTTGGGATTCTCCTGTCTCAAATTCTCAGGACAACTGGGATCCCACAGGTGCAGTGATACCTGGCTCCCCATTTAAATAACAATGCAGCACAAATGCACAGTACCCTTTGTACATATGCAGCTCAACTATTACAAAATAAACACACCTCTGTTTCTACCACCTGGGTGAAGAGACAGCCCCACAGGTTACTGATATCCTGACTTCTGCCATCAAAGGCTAGTCTCTGCCTGGTTTTGAGCTTTGTATGAATGCAGTCAGTCCATTTCCTTGTGCCTGGGTCCTTTCACTCAACATGCAGATACAACTGAGCTACTATTGAGGGACACACAGATGGCTTCCAGCTTGGGGCTAAAACAAGAAATGTTTCTACATTATGTTTTAATTCATGTGTTTGTCATACATATGTATTTCAGTATATGAGTAGTAAATGGGTCAAAGAGTGTATGTATGTTCATTTAATAGGTAACTAGACTTTGTTTCAAACTGGTTGTCAAAACTAGGTTGGTGACACATGCCTGTAATTTCAGCACTTCAGAGGTTGAGGTAGGAGGATCACCATAAATTCAAGGCCAAAACCCAAAGTAGTTGTCAGTCCTTTGTCATTTTACCATTCTGTTGTGTGAAAAGTGAGTTTTTTATTGTAAAAAACAAAACACAGAGAATATAAAGCTTTACCATCTTGATTTCCTTTCAGACAGGGTCCTACTATGTAGTTTAGCGTGGCATTGAACTGGTGGCAATCCTCCTGCCTCAGCGTCCCATGTGCTGGGATTACAGGGGTGTACTGTGCCTGGCTCTTTTTGAGGAAACTGGACTGTTTGTTATAGTGATTATCCCATATAATAATCCCATCAACAGGGCACAGGAGTTCCAATTTTAAAGTAGCATTTTTTAAGTACTGTTTTTATCTTGCATTAATTGATGATTATGTTGAGTACATTTCACATTTTCAGTCTTCTCAGATATTTCCTAAATAAGTTGTTCCAGTGTTTGGCCAGTTTTGAGACAGTGTCTTGCCATGCAATTCAGACTGGCCTTTAACTGTGTAGCTCAGGCTGGCCTCAAACTCAGAGCCATCCTCCTCCCTCAGCCTCTTGAGTGCTGGGATTACAGGGGTGCACTACCATACCTGGCCCCGTAGTTTCTAAATAGCATCATCTGATTGACAAGAAGTTAATCTCTAACATAGTACATTAATCTTTTTTTTACAGCGTATGTATATTTCTTAAAGGGCGTTCAGAGTTCTAAGACCATGAAAATACATTTATTTTCTAGAAAAACAATTCTTTTACACTTAAATCTGTAGTCCAGTTAAAATGCCCTTGCATCTGGTGTGTGAGGAGGTTGAACTTCATTTCTACATGAATGTCCAGTTAACCCAGCAACACTGAATGGACAGACCGCTTCCTTCACTTCTGCTTTCACATAAACGCAGAGTTAACACAACTGTGGGCTTCTCAGCGGGCTCCTTCACGTACTATACTGATTCATGTACGAGCTTATCGTGTGAAAGTCCAGACTTGTCATAATCAGTATAGCTTTACTACAAGTCCTAACATTCAGAGGAAGCTTTCCTACTTTAAGATGGCCTTGGCAGTCTTCTCATCTAGGTCCTTTCCACACAAAAACAGAAACACCACAGTGATTCTGACTGGGAATGTACTACATCTACGGATGGCTTTGGGAAGAAGCAACATGTTTACAATATTGAATTTTCAAACCTGTGAATGTACAAGGCCTCTTCCTCCATTTACATAGAGAACACACAATCTTTTTTTTTTTTAAATCGGTACCGGGGATTGAACTCACGACTGTGCGTTTGCAAGGCAGCTGCTTATGGAGAACCCACAATCTTTTAAATCACTGATGGATTTTACTTGCTCCCTGGTTTCCTTCCAGGACCCAAAACAAGGATCTGGGCCCCTTCTCTCCTCACCTGACTTGGTATCACCAGGCTCTCCATTGGCCATGGGGGGAGGACCCAAAAGGCTTGGCGGTCCTAAGAGCAGACACGAAAACATGGTAAGAATGGATTAAAGTCCTGATTATTCTGTTCTTAGTTATCTTTGTCCCGTTATTTATACACAGTTCAGTAAATAAAACCAGCTGTAGTCCCAGCAGTATTACAAATCCTCGCCCTATCTACCTGCCCTTTCCTCCGCAAAGCTGTCTGAGGCTTGGCAAAAAGTAGAGACCTGGTAACGCAGGAAAGGTGCTGACAGCAGGAAGGCTACCGAAAACTTTCCCGTACAGTTCCACTACCCATAACAACCCGGGCGATGCCAGAAACAATCTCTCACCTTAACTGCTGGCCAATCAGTTCTTTCCTCCTCTCCTTTCCTTGGGGGAGTAGTTTAGAGAAGTCTGCACTTCCACCTTCCCAGTGACAGAGCGGTCACAAATTGTCATCTCAACCATCGCAATCTGTAACAGCTCTACTGCCCCCTCCCCTCCGTATTGCGGCTGCACATACGAGCTCCTTATCCTCTCTAGGAAGGTTTGGGGCCGGACCGAGGTTGAGGGTTCAAGTGAGAGAACTTATTCAAGCTTCATGCCGAGCAGGCGGCCCCACGCACCCCGCCCAGGCCCCGCCTCCGTCCGCGGCCCCTCCCCCGTCCCAGCCCCGGCCTGGGCGCGCAGTCGGGCACGTGCGCACCCTTCCCGGCCCCTCACCGATGGGGCTCTCCTCTCCCTCATCTCCAGTCTCTTCGCGATCGGGCAGTGTGGGCTGCTGTGACGGCGGCTGCTGCGCACTCTGCTTCTTTCGCTTCGGCATCGTAGTTGCGGCAGCCGCTGCAGCGCGCTTTGGAAGACAGTGAGGAAGGGGCACGCGGAGGCTCTGCTTCCGCTTCCGGGGGCGGCGGCCGGGAGGCCGGGGCTCCCGCCGCCCCACTTCCGGGAGGCTGCGGGGAGTCACGGTGGCGGCCAGGTCCGGTGCGAACGGCCTCCCTCCGGCTCTGGCCCGCAGGGTGGCGACCCCGCTCCTTCCCTAGGCTGCGTTTCTCCAAGTCCTTAAGAGACTCCCTTCCCACGCGGGAAGCACCACTGCCCACTCCTCGCGGCGGGACGTAGAAGTGACAGGCTTTCAGGCCGGAAGGCCTGTGACAAGGGCTGTCGCGTTCTAAGATCGCCATTTCCGGCCCCGGTTACTATGGTAACAGCTGAAGGCACAACTTCGTGCCCTTTGACCTTCCTCCAGAAGTCCTTGTCCCACGCGCGTCTCTACTCGCCTGCGCTCGCACCGCGCGCTGTCCGCCGGCTCGTCATCGTCCCCGCCGGGAATCCGGGTCCCAGAAGGTCGGCGCCGTGAGGCCTCGGCCGCGCCCGGGCGCTGGGCTCCGGAGGTCGCGTCGGGTCCCGGAACGAGGCTTCTAGGGGTGAATCCACGCCCCCGGCCGGGTTGGGCGGCTCCGCCCCGCGCCGCCCCTCAGGTGCGCGGCGGTCTCTCCCTGGCGCCCAGCCGCTACGGCACGCGTCCCCCGCCGGCGAGTGCCACTTGGTCGCGCCCGTGACGGAGCGAGCCCGAGCCGCCCACGCGCGCCTCCTTGGCCGCCGCGGCGCCCCTCTGTGCCCCAACTCTGGGCGCCCGCAGCCGCCTGCACCTCTGCCGGCTGCGCGCCCGGGGGTGGGGACTACGCGACCTTGACGTCACGCAGCCCCACCTCCCCGGGGCCCGGCCGCGCGGGTGCGGCCCGTGGAGTCGTTAGGCTGCGGGAGCTCGGCGCGGGACATGCCGAGGAAGAAGCCCTTCAGCGTAAAGCAGAAAAAGAAGCAGCTGCAGGACAAGCGGGAGCGGAAGCGGGGTCCGTGCGGAGCGGAGCGGGCCGGGGGAGGGGGCGGGGCGCCCGCCCGGGAGGAGGGGTGTGTCGGGGCGGGGGCGCGTGCTGAGGCGCGTGGGCGGCCGCGGAGGGGCGCGCAGGGCGGAGGCTGGGGAGTGGGGGATGGGAACTCCTGCAGCTTCTCGGGCGTCATCACGGGCACCCCGGGAGTTGCTGCCCCCACGCATTACCGGGAGGGTCCCGGGGGTGGTCAGGAGGCGGGGTCTGGGAAGAGCTTGAGTGGGTGGAGGGGCGCCGGGGGCCCGGCCTGGAGGTGGTCGCGGCTCGGGAGCCGACCGAACTGGCGTCACCGGCCCCTCCCGCAGGCCTGCAAGATGGGCTGCGCTCCAGTTCCAACAGCCGCAGCGGGAGCCGGGAGCGGCGCGAGGAGCAGACCGACACCTCGGACGGGGAGTCCGTGACCCAACACATCCGCAGGCTCAACCAGCAGCCCTCGCAGGGGCCAGGGCCTCGAGGCTACGACCCGAATCGGTGAGGCTGGGCCTGGATGCTGCGGCCCGAGGCTGTCTGTCCACTTCCCTTGTGAAGGCTTGGACGCAGTTTGGTGAGGGCCGGCTGGAAGGAGTCGGAGGCGGGAGAGAAAGCTTGGGGAAGTTTTCTGCGCAGAGGGGAGAAGACTGGAGTTTATGATCCGGCTTCTGCTGCTTACACGGCTCCCACTTCCTTAGGTATCGGCTGCATTTTGAAAGGGACAGTCGTGAGGAGGTCGAGAGGAGGAGGAAGGCCGCCCGCGAGCAGGTGCTGCAGCCTGTCAGCGCCGAGGTGCTGGAGCTGGACATCCGGGAGGTCTACCAGCCTGGCTCAGGTGCCTTGGGGGCAGAGGCCGGGGGTGAGAACTAATGCAGGATGGGGGCTCTGCATGCACACTGGAACCTTGAAGCTGTTACCTTGCCTGGCTCCGCAGTCCTGGACTTTCCCCGACGTCCACCTTGGCACTATGGGATGTCCAAGGAGCAGCTGATGAGTCAGGAGGAGCGGAGCTTCCAGGAGTATCTGGGGAAGATTCACGGGGCGTACACTTCTGAGAAGCTGAGCCACTTCGAGCACAACCTGGAGGTGATGGCAGAGTGGGGACCTGCTGGGCCCTTGTGATCCATGGGAAGATGGCACTGGGTCGGGCTGAAGTGGAGCTTGGGGCTCAGGGTCTCCCTTCTATCTGTCTCCTCAGACATGGAGGCAGCTGTGGCGCGTGCTTGAGATGTCTGACATCGTCCTGCTGGTCACTGACATCCGACATCCAGTGAGCACTGGAGAGGAGGCTGGAGGGGCTGGGGCAGGTGTGGGAGGTAGAGCAGCTCCTGCCTGCTGCCCTTTTCCTGTGTTGCTGCCTCTTACTTGTGTCATCTGGCCGGCTGAGTCCTCGTTCCTGTGCTTGATGAAAAGCCGTCCATGCCAAGCCTTCTCTGCTCCTGGGCTCCCGTGAAGGGGGCTTGCCCTGCTCAGCCCAGAGCTGCCCTTTACTGCTCACCTGAGTTCTCTCGAGTGGCCCTATGCGATGACAGAGCCATCAGAGTGTGGGGCCATGCGATGGCTGGGCTGTTTCCCTTCCTGTAGTGGAGAGAGGAGTGTCTGTGGGAATGGTGGCAGTGCATAGTGAGTGCACGGGAATACCCCCACAGACATGTGCAGGTATGTCATAGGTATGCACACACACTTGCTTCACTGTGGTCCTCACACACACACTTGCAGGCACATGCTTCAGTGGAAACAGATAGTAATTCCTGCTCTGACTTTTGCTGAGCCCTGCCCTTACCTGGTTGTGCTGGGGTCACTGTTCCCTTACTTCTGGCTCTGCTCCATTTCTTACCAGCAGGAAGTCCTCTGGGATCCGCATGGGTCTTGCTGTCCTTTGTTTTGCCATCTGTGTGTTTGTCTGTGTCAGTGGGGTTGGTTTCCCTTGGTCAGCCTGGGACCTGCTGCGGTCTGAGCTGTGCCAGCAGAGAGGGCTCAGGTGGAACCATCTGGCTGAGCTCCCCTTGCCCTGCGCCCTCTTGACCAGGTCGTGAACTTCCCTCCGGCGCTGTATGAGTTCGTGACTGGGGAGCTGGGGCTGGCCCTGGTGCTGGTCCTCAACAAGGTGGACCTGGCCCCGCCAGCGCTTGTGGTCGCCTGGAAGCACTATTTCCAGCAGCATTTCCCCCAGTTGCACGTCGTCCTGTTCACCTCTTTTCCTAAGGATCCCTGTGTCTCACATGACCCTGGAAATGGTGAGTGGGTGACAAGATGGTAGCAAGGGACAGGGAGTGGGGAGCAGAGTCTTGTGGGGCCCCGGTGGTGAGTGAGGCAGCGGCTGCACCTGGCCCTCACTGTTCCCCATACCTTCTGTCACAGTGTTAAAGAGAAGTCGCCGTCGGGGCCAAGGGTGGACTCGGGCACTGGGGCCAGAGCAGCTGCTGCGAGCCTGTGAGGCCATCACTGCTGGGAAAGGTGTGTGGCCTGACCTTGGGGCACAGGAAGCTTAGGGGGGCTTGGGCCCTGAGTGGGTATGTGAGGCCCAATTGGCCTAGTGGGGCATGGCGGCCCTTCACTGGGTTCCCACCTTCTGTCCAATTCTGGAGCTTTTTGGGAATTCATCGAAGTGGCCTGGCTCACGGGCAGTATGGGAATGTCCTTCCTTTTTTTTTCTCTTTCTCCGAGCAGTGGACCTGAGCAGCTGGCGAGAGAAGATTGCCAGGGACATGGCCGGGGCCACCTGGGGCAGTGGCTCTGGGGAGGAGGACGAGGAGGAGGACGGACCAGCTGTCCTTGTGGAGCAGCAGACAGATTCAGCCATGGAGCCGACCGGCCCAACCCGGGAGCGCTACAAGGACGGAGTGGTGACCATTGGCTGCGTGGGTAAGGGCACGACGTGGGGCATGGAGGGGAGGACGCGTGTTTGGGAGGAGTCTGGGCCCTCTCCACTTGCGTGGCCTGAAGCATATCCTGGCTGCTGGGCCTTTGCTGCTCTGATTCTCAAGCATGGGCGCTGTACATGGGTGGTGAGCGTTGGCGTCAAGAGAGCTCTGCATGCCTGAAAGACATGGTGACAGCAGGGACACTCAGATGGGTGGGTAGCAGTGCCCTGGTCCATCCTGAGGGGCTTTGCTCTGGAGAGCTGGGTGACGCAGCATTTCAGCATGGTTTCTCCTCCTGGGAACTGGGGTGGTTGAGCCGCAGCAGGTCTGCAGCCAGCATTAACTTTTTTGCCTTTTGTTTTGTAGTGCTTAGTTTTGTTGTTTGGTTTGAGACAGGATTGTATGTACTCTGTGACTTGGGCTGGCGTGGAACTCACTGTTGTAGTTCCAGACTCATAGTGGAGCCCTTGAGGTCCCTGCTTGGGTCATACATGCCAGTAAACCTCTTGCCTTCTAAGTGGAAGGCTCAGACTTGGAGTAATCCTCTGTCTTCTGCCAAGGGCTGGGGTTACAGATTTGTGCTGCACAGGACTGAGTCTGAACTGTGGTTTCCTCGGGGGAAAGTGGGGTGCCCGGTTAGGTTCTGGCTGTTTTCATTTTGCCATGGATGGTGGGAGAGTCCTTGGCAGCCGGGATGGACCCCGAAAGGCTGCTGGAACTAGGAAGGCCCTGCCCTGAGGATGCCTGGCAGCCCCAGGGTTCCGGCTGTCCTTGTTGCATGTCACCGGCTGGTGAGGGTCGCTCTTCTTTGCTGTGCCATTTCACCATGGGTTCCCCAGCATAGGTCTTGGCCCTGACCTGGGGTCCCGTTTAGTGCATGGGTGCAGATGGCAGGTCCCTCTCAAGTGCTGCAGGTGCCACCTCTTTGGGTGGAGGTGCTGCTGGGAAGCTGATGGGAAGGAAGCTGTGTCCACGGGAGACTGCGTTTCCTCGTGGGGAGGTGGGTCCAAGGGCTGAGGTTGGTTAGGCAGGGGCAGGAGAGGAGAGGAAGGTGGGCTGGAGTGGGGCAGGGGTGCTGGAAGAGGCCCGGACAGCCAGGGAGTGGCGTGGGGCTGTGGGCCTGGCCATTCTGGTCTGTGGGACGGTGGCCAAGGGCTTCCAGTGCAGAGCCAAGGGACAGTGAAAGGGGCTGATGACACAGGAGAGATGACTTCTGAGTGCTGTGGAGGGGTACAGTCACCTCAGTGGCCGAGTGGCATTCTCCAGGGCCAGGGGTTTGCCAGGGGCTCCGGCTCTGAGGGTGGGGCTGGCTGAAGCAGCATCGTGGCCACCGTGGTGGGTACAAGGGCAGGTGGTGGCTGAGCCAGGAGGGTTGCAGTTGCAGTTCTTGGGCTGTATAGTGACCAGGGCCGGTCGTGGACTGCCCAGTGAAACCCTTCTTGGGAAACAGAGGAGGGGATGGGTTCTGACTTTTTGAATTGCACCGTGTGCTGCGGTCAGTGCAGTGGACATGGGAGTGGGGAGCCAGGACAAGCCCCAGATATGGGCTATGTTGGGACAGGGCTGGGCTTGCCATCTGGAGGTTTCAGGCACAAGGTGTGACCCTGGGAGCGGGAGGTGCAGTGAAGGGAAGGACCTTGGTGGGAGGGGCCAGCCTGAGCCACCGTGGGTCCCAGACTTGACCCCACAGATGTGGCCTCAGCCTAGTGAGGATTCAGATAGTCGGTGGGAGTTGCGTGTTCTGGCCGGGCTCTGTTGTGCTGTAGCAGCTTCAGCCTTGAGAGGTGTCCCAAGGTGGAAAGGTAGAGGTGGACACACGCAGAGAAGAACGGTAGGGAGTTGTGGGTGAATCACCTGGAGGGCAGAGCCCAAACCCTGAAGCCACTTCCTCAGTTCCTTGTGTCCTGCCTGCTGGTGCTGGTACTGGTGCCAGTGTGGGCCCTGTCACTCAGCCTGCCTCTCCCCCCGAGGTTTCCCCAACGTGGGCAAGTCCTCGCTCATCAACGGGCTGGTGGGCCGGAAGGTGGTGAGCGTGTCCAGGACGCCGGGCCACACGCGATACTTCCAGACCTACTTCCTCACCCCAGCTGTGAAGCTGTGTGACTGTCCAGGCCTTACCTTCCCCTCTCTGCTGCCCAGGCAGCTGCAGGTGTGGCCTTGGGAGGAGGGGCGCCCCGGGGGGGGTGGTCTGGGGAAGGCAGGTGGGCAGGTGCTGAGTGCTGTCCCCACAGGTCCTGGCGGGGATCTACCCCATCTCACAGGTGCAGGAGCCCTACACCTCCGTGGGCTACCTGGCTTCCCGAGTCCCCGTGCAGACCCTGCTGCACCTGCGCCACCCAGAGGCCAAGGACCCCTCCTCCGAGCACCCCTGGTGCGCCTGGGACATCTGTGAAGGTGCCATGCCTGCAGTGCCCTCGGCCTCCCCTGCCCTGTTCTCCACTGCACTGGCTGCAGCCCTCCAGGCGTCTAGGGGGAGACTGGGAGGACTTGGGGGTGCAGGGCCAGGAGGCGGGAACCCAGGTCATGCCCCCCTGACTCCTTCTCCTTCCAGCCTGGGCCGAGAAGCGCGGCTACAAGACGGCCAGGACGGCCCGCAACGACGTGTACCGAGCGGCCAACAGCCTGCTGTGGCTGGCGGTGGATGGTCGCCTCAGCCTGTGTTTCCACCCCCCGGGCTACAGCGAGCAGAAAGGTCAGCACCATGGCTGGGGTGGGATGAGGCCTGAGCCGGACGTGAGTGGGTGACAGCCTGGCGCAGAAGCAGCACGGGAACTGTTGTGGCCCAGCCCTGTACCCCCAGAGCGGCCCCTGACTCAGCAACCCCCCTCTCCTCCCCAGGCACGTGGGAGTTGCACCCGGAGACTGCAGAGCTGGTGCTGCTGCAGGGCAGGGTGGGACCGGCAGGCGACGAGGAGGAGGAGGAGGAGGAGGAAGAGCTGAGCAGCTCCTGCGAGGAGGAGGGCGAGGAGGATCGGGATGCAGACGAGGAGGGGGAAGGGGACGAGGACACCCCGACCTCGGCGCCTGGGCGCGGCCTGGCCGCCCACAACCCATTCGCCCTACTGGGCGAGGACGAGTGCTGAGTGCAGCCCCGGGCTGGCCACCCGCCGGCTGTGAATAAAGGTGGTCTGCACGGCCCAGCCTGTGGCCTGAGGGGTACAGCATGGCTTCTCCTTGCCCCTGTTGCTGTCCCCTCTCTCAAAGGGACGTTCTCTTCGGGTCAGTCAGGCGCTTAGTCCTCTGCCCACTTGCCTACCCTGCTCCATGGGACCCCAGGGCTGGCTGGTGCCTGGTGCCAGGCAGGAGTGGGATGGGGTCTCCGAGTGTGTGTGTTGAGGTCAGCTATCCCGAAGGGCTGCAGGGGTTGGTGGCATCCAGACTGCTGTGCGTGTGCGTGGAAAGGTGTGGCTGGGCCTGGTCAGGACGCTGTCGGGCACCCAGGGTTTGGATCTGGAAAGCCCCGTTGCACTGTGTACACCCTAGGAGCTCCTGAAACGTGGTTCTAGTTCTGCTGATATAAACTTTTGGCAGCAGAAGGTGCTGGTGATGGTGTTGATTAAACATCAGTGAGTGAGGACTTTGTGACCAGCAGGTGGCGCACGTGTGGGTGACGGCAGAGCTGGGTGTGTGCAGTCCACATAGACTAGGGTGCTGTGGCCACGGGGCGGGGGCTGGGGGGGGGCCTGGGCCAGAAACAGGCGCTGGCCCGCTTCCTCTGGAGTCAGTGCCTGTGGGCTGCTGCACTCAGGTGGGCCCTGGCCAGGAGGCTCAGCCCCTCTTCCTCTCACCCTCCTGCAGTGGTCTGCTTGTGAGACTCTTGCGGTGGGCCCCATGTCCTGCTAGTGTGAAGTTCAGGGATGTCTGGAGAGGTTGGGCAGGAGGTGAGATTGGGGTTGTAGGCTGAAGATCTGGTGGGGTCCCTGGCTTCCTGTGTGTGACTCCATAGGAAAGTGGCCCAGGGAGGACCTGTGTTGGGCAGGGTGGGACTGAGGTGGCCAGCTCGGCCCCCATGCAGGAGCCCCGGCCCCTGCCTGGCTGCTCTGCGGAGGCGCTGGAGGCTGCTGTGCTGGGTGGGACTCCATTCAGACGTCAGCTTCCTCCCAGCTTCGCTTCTGTGGTTGGCTTCTAGTCTGGGTCCTGGACAGGTGACCGTGTGGTGCGGCACAGATCTGTTACCAGGGGTTGTTGCTTCCTTCCTTTCTCCCTCAGCACTGGGGATTAAACATGGCCTTTGCACTCAGCCACATCTCCAGGCCCCCTCCCTGTTTTGTTTTGAGACATGGTCTCAAAAGTTGCTGAGGTTGAGCTTTAATTTGGTGGCCCTCCTGCCTCAGCCTCCCTGAGCACCCAGATGACAGGAGTTTGCCACTGTGCCAGGCTCTTTTTTTTCTTGCGATCTTTGGTGCAGTCAGCAGCAGTTAATGGAAACAGTACATGCTGGAGATGCTGAGTGAAAAATCAAGCTTAGACCCTACACTCTGAGTGCAGCAGCCAGGTGCCCAGGGTGCTGGAGCAGTAATCAGTTCTGTACCCCAGGCACCAGGGGCTGGCCCCTCTAGAGCCCACTCCCCCACGTGTCCTCGGTGGCCAGGCCACAGCCCATCTATAAGCTTGCAATTCATGAAAAAATTAAAGCAAATTTAAAAAATGCTCAGAGCTGGGGGGCTAGACCTGGGGTTGGTGACCCCAGTGGGGGGCCAGGGCTGCTCTCAGGGTTGCACCTTTCTGCTTCTGCAGGAAGGAGCCACGCGTGTGCCCAGGGGTCAGGTCTGGGTGGCAGGGGCCACTCGTGGGTGGACTCAGATCTTTCAGGGCCATTGATCCCAGACTGGAAAGGAGGGTGCGGGGCCGATGTGGGTGCAGGGCTGAAGCCGCAGTGCAGGGGGAGAGGAGCCACTGGGATCGAGGAGCCGGTGGGTGGGAGAAAGTAGCTGTGTGTTTTGTTTCTTGTCCTGGCACTGAAAACCAGGAGTTGTACACTGGGCTACAACCCTCAGCCATCTACCCCTTTTTTTCTTTTATGTTTTTAATTTTCTGATGGGGTTTCACTAAGTTGCCAGGTTGCCCAGGTTGGGCTGGAACTTGTGATCCTCCTGCCTCAGCCTTCCCTGGCACCAAGCTTAGAGGTGAGCAAGGCCAAACCCTGCGGAGGTGGTTTTTCCGTGGCCTCGAAAGGTGGCAGTGTGGGGAAGCGGGGACACAGTGAGTGGAGTCGACCCCAGGTCACGTCCGTTTCCACCCATAGCTGAACAGGGGTGGGGTTGTGGGCTGTTTGCGTGGGCCGGCAGAAGGCTGGGCGGGGTGTGGGCGCGCGTGGCCAGTGGTCTCTGCACCCCCTGCCGGTGGGACACGGTGCTGCCGGCCACCCTGTCTCCTCTTTGGTGTTGGTGACTTTCCATAAAGTCACCAACAAGTCATCAGGGTCAAATTAAGGAGAGGCCGCAGCTCGGGCGAGTCCCTTCGTGCACCCGTGGGGACATGGTGGATGCCCTCGTGTCTGCAGAGCAGAGACGGTGGCCGTGAAAATTGACAGAGTAGGGGCTGGGGATTTAGCTTGGTGGCTTAAGTGCCTGCCTGTCAAGCGCAAGGTCATGAGTTTGATCTCCAGTACCAAAAAAAAAAGAAAATTGACAGAGGAAACGACACCCACCCAATGCGGAGTGAACAGCCTGACGATTCGCAGTGTTTGGCTTATTAGTCTCTTCCTGTCTTACACAACCATTTGTATTTTTTGTGTACTGATATTTTTTCTTTTTTTAAATTTTTTATTTTTGAGACAGGGCTGCCATAATGTACTTCAGGCTGGCCTTGAGCTCACTATGTAGCCCAAGCTGGCCTCGAACTCTCTGAGATCCTCCTGCCTTAGCCTCCACTCCGAGTGCTGGCATTATAGGTATCTTTTTATTTTTTCAGGGCAGAGCCACACCCCCGGCCCTGTCTACTTAGCATTTTTTCTTTTCTGAGCCTTTGAAGAGCAGGTTCCACATTGTAAACACGCCTCCCTGCAAAGTTCACGCCTACCTCTCCCTTCATCAGGCACCTGAGTCTACGGAAACGTTCCCACTTTAAACGCCATTTTATAGCAGCATTATTTATGTTCCCCAGTTTTATTAAATTTTTAACTTTTCCTATCTTTATTGATATAATTGGCAAATTATATATTTGCAGTATACAACATGATGTTTTCAGATGTAACATTAAAAGGCTGGCTCCAGTAAAATGCTGCATTCTGCGCTTAAAACAGTAAACGCCCCTCCTGTCTTTTCCTTTCTCTCCCCCTTTTTCCTTCCCTTCCCCTCCCTCCCTCTCCTCCTTTTCTCCTTTCGCTCAGGCCAGGGTTTGAGTCTGGGGCCTGGGCCACACCCTGAACTCTTTCGAGAGGATCTGACCAGACTGCCCAGGTGGCCAAGAACTCATGATCCTCCTGCCTCGGCCTCCCAGGTAGCTGGGGTTACACATGTGCCAGTGGCGCTCGGTGCTGCATCTCTTCAGTCTGGAACAGGCCAGCCTTCTCCCTGGAGCCGACTTCGGAGAGGTGAGGATGGTTGTCTTAGAGGGTGCTGCCTGTTCCAGCCTAAAATACCTGTTTATCTTGTTTCACTGATGCCTTTTAACTTCCCCCTTTCCTCCGTGTGTCCTCTCAGTTGCGTCCCAACCCGCTTAGTCCTTTGCTCTTGGAGGCAGCGAGGCCTCCACAGGGAGCGCAGGCAGTGCCTAGCCCCGGCTCAGCTCTGGGCCTCTCCCCATCTCAGGTTCTGGTTGGGGATTGAAGCCTGGCCTCGTGTGAGCCAGGCATGTGCTCTGCGTAGGAGCTGCCTTCCAGCCCGATGGGTGTGTTTGAATCAGTTTAGCTTTTCTGTAGCAGTTGTCATAGCTACAGTCAACTATAACCCTGTCTGTGAGTCGTGGCTCCTACCTGCACAATTTTCACACCATCTATAGTTCTAAGTAATTGAACAATAACTTTTTTCAGTAAATACAAAATAATCACAAAAATATTTGATTACTGAAATGAGAAAACTTTTGAAAAATTATAGGTTAAGGCAAATTATAGTTATCAGTGAAGCTTTATTTTACTTAAAAATATTTTAAGCTGTGTGTGTAGTGTACATTTATGATCCCAGCGTTCAGGAGGCTGAGGCAGGAGGATCTTGAATTTGAGGCCTGTTCAGGTTATGTAGCGAATTTAGGGCCACTTGTGGATTACACGGTGAGACTCTCAGAGAAGTGTTTCTGCAACTTACATAAAATGTAAAAAGGAAAAGATGCTTCTTGATTGCTTGGGAATGGAAGCATGGACATCAAAAGTAACAGCCTACTTTACTGTGGGGTCCTTGAAAAATGTACACATTTAAGATTTTTAACTACATAGCTTGGGAGAGGGGCTGACCTTGGCAGGCCGAGATTTTACAACGTTTTCGGACTGTTTTAAGTTGGAACTGGCTAGTTCACCGAATCCCAGCTCACTTGAGACATCAATCTGTGCATGACATGAAGTTTTTTTGCTGCTCAGTGAATCACCACGCGGCCTCAGGGAAGCTGCCGCGTCTCCGGCGAAGGAACCGGGGTTGGCGGCTTCCAGCGTGGAGCTGTTTCTCTTGCAGGCAGTGTTGACAGTCACGGGCACCGTTCCGCGTGGGCAGCGCTGCGTCCCGAGCACGGCGGCCGCTTCTTTGGCTTTGGCCTGGGATCGGCAGCCCCAGGAGCGCTCACCCTGCAGCCCCTGCTCCCTGCGGGATGCGTCGCCCCTCGCCCTCAGGTCCTTGGAGAGGGAGCGGCGTTTGCCTTTCCCAGGTGCTGGGGCTTCTGTCTCCCCGAAACCCGCCTTCAGCATCCTCGATGTCCTCGGCCTCCCGCTTACCAGCGGCCCTCCTCGCGCGTGTAGGGGTGCGCACCCCACCGTCCCTGTCCCGGAAGGAGGCCAGGCGCAGCGGGAAGCAGGGGCGGCCTGGGGGAGGGCGTGGTGCCGGGCAACCCCTCGGGGCCGGTGGAGGGTGCGCCCCCGAAGCCCTCCGCCGTGGGCGAGCTGGACCGGTGGCTCTGGCGCCCCTGGCCCCGTCTGGGAGTGCGGGGTCTGGACGCTGACCCCGGTTCCGCCCAGGTGTCTCCGATCCGTGAGAGGTTGGATTCTCCCCCGGGCCCACAGGGCAGGGTCGCTGAGGGGCCAGGTGCTCAGCAGGGACCGCTCTGCGTCACGTGGCACGGGGGCAGCGTCCAGGACCGGGCGGAGCCCGGTGAGTGCGGCAGCTCGGGAGGGCAGGCTGGGCCGGGCTCTGTGCACCGCAGGGGGCGCGTGGACTGCGGCTGCGGAGCGATGCTGGCTCCTGACCACGGCCTTGGGGGTCTCGGGAGAGGCCGGGGCGGCTCTGACCGGCGCTGGACGAGGCACAGTGCTCTGACTCCAGGGTGGCGAGGCCAGGAGCGGGTGCGGTGAGCGTTGACAGGGCTGCTTGGTGACGGGTGTGCACGGAGAACTCGGCCTCCCAGCTGGGCCCCTCCCTGTCCCCCTCCTGTCCCTGAGTGTGCCGGGGGAGGCCGCTTCCGTCAGGGTGGGGGACCTCGGGTGGCGTTTTGTTGCAAGGTGACGCTGACTTTGAGGGCAGATGTCCTGTTACGGTAACTGCACTGAGGAGTAACTGGGCATTATCTGGAACCCCACGGTGTCGCCTCTGACCCCCTGTGTTGTCAGTGGGACCAACAGGCCTGCAGGACTCGGAGTCGCATGCTGATGTCCGTGGGTTTCCCTGTCAAGGTCAGCATAGTGGACGCCGTGGCCCTCGAGTTGACCACTTCCGATGCAGGAAGGTGTGGCGGTGCGCAGGTGTCCCTGGCCCGCGCGTACAGCGATGAAAAGGGTGGGGATTTGTGGGGATCGAGACAGAGGGTTGGTGACCGAAGCTGGAACGTGCTGGTTCTCCGCGTGTCCACCAGGTGGCAGCCCAGGCCGCAGGCTCTGCGGGTGTGTCCCCCGCGGCTCTGCCACTGCGCACTCGGCTCTGGGCGCGGCCGGGTCCCCGTTCCGCTGCTGCCTCATTCTCTTCCTCTTTACACTTCCGTGGTGCCACCCAGGGCTTGAATCCGGGGCTCCAGAGTCCCTAAAGCGCTGCCCCAGCCTTCCGCCTCCTCTGCAGCCTATCTCTCCCCGCGACCCCACTCATGCTCCCCCACACCTGTCTCCAGCCCAGGCCCGAACCCGTGAACTCCTCTACACAGCTGCTAAGCCTGCAGCTCATTTGTACTTCCAAAAGCATCTCCGGTCCTTCGTCCTGAGGGCCTGGGACGCTCATCCTCAACACGCACCAGTTTTTCAGATCATTTTCGTTAGAGCCTGTTAATTTTTTTTTTTATCTTGTCTTTTTGAGAGAGGGTCTCACTATGTGGTTCAGGCTGGCCTTGAACCCACTATGTAGACCTGGATGGTCTCGAATTTGCAACGATCCTCCTGCCTAAGTCTCCTGCGTGCTGGGATTACAGGCCTGCATCACCCACGCCTGTTAATTTTACAAGATATTGGGTTTCAGTATAGTATTTCCATGCATGCATGTACTTTAAGCACATTTATCTCCCTACTGACCTCTCCTAACCTTCCTCTTGTCTAATCATAGCCTGCTTCCTCCTCATGTCTAATCCCAGCATACTGGAGACTGAGGGAGTAGGATCGCCAGGAGTTTGAGGCCAGCCTGGGCTACACAGTGACCCCCCACCCCCAGTACTGTGTGGTGTATGTGCCACACTTCTGTTAGCCACCTGCGTGTTGGAGGGGTTGGGCTGGAGTCCTGTCTTGGCTACGGGCCTTTCTGTGATTTGCTGGCCTGATTCCCTTTGTACCAAGAAGTGATAAAGTTGGCTCTTGTGTTCTAGTTTTAGTTTTTATTTCTATCTTCAGTTTCTATACTGATTTCTACAGTTGTACTAATTTATATTCCAGCTCACATTGTCCCCACCCCCATCCTTGTCAGCATTTTATATGTTTGTGGTTTGGGGAATTGAACCCAGGACCTTCATGCTGAGCTGCATCCCTAGCCCTTTATTTTTTACATTTTTAGACAGGATCTCACTAAATCTCTAGGTTGTGTAGAACTTGCAGTCTTCCTGCCTCAACCTCCTGAGTTGCTGGCACGTCATGCCTGGCTTGTGTTTTGCATTCGGGATGATAAATAACCCTGCTGACTGGAGGCGGTGGAATCTCGGTGCAGTTCTGACTTGCCTTTCTCTAGTGGTTAAAGATAGTGAGCATTTCTCCACGTACACATGGGCCATTCGTGCCTTTTTTTTTTTTTTTTGTACCAAGGATGGAACTCAGGACCTCATGCTTGCCAGGCAGGCACTTGTGCACTGAGCTATATCCTGTGCCTCTTGTTTTGAGAAGTGTCTGTTTCTTTGCCTGTTTATTGACTGGGCTGTTTGGCTTTTGGCATGTAGTTTTTTGGTGGCTGGAAAGGTTTTCTTGCTTTATGCAGGTCGTCTCTTTACCTTGCTGGTTGTTTGCCTTGCTGTGCAGAAGCTGTTTAATTTGATGAGATCCATTTATGAATGTTGCTGTTATTTCCTGTGCTGTTGGGGGTCCCAGGACATTGTCGGCTGTGCCGACGACCTCAGATGTTTCCCCTGTTTTCCTGGGGTGGTTTCAAAGTACTTAGTTCTTTGGTCCATTTCAGATTGGATTTTGTGCAGGGTGAAAGACAGGGATCTAGTTTCGGCCTTATGTGTGTGGATATCCGTTCCTTACAGAGGCTGTCTTTTCTCCAAAGTATGTTTTGTCAACAAACTGATGGCTGAAGCTGTGTGGCTTTGTTTCCATGGTCTCCACATGACAATGTTTGTACCTGTATTGACTCTCCATGATTCTCATGCCTCAGCCTCCCTAGAGCTAGGATACAGCACGTTTAATTTGAAATCGGTTATTGTAGCGCCTCCCAAAAGGCTCTTTTGTCTTCTGATTGCTGTGGCTGTTCTTGGGCTTTTTTGTTTCTGTGTACACTTAGGGCAGTTTGTTCCTAGCTTTGGGAGTTTGATGGGGGTTGCATGGACTCTAAGTAGGCGGTGTGCGGTAGCGGTTCCTCTCGTCTGTGAACATTGGCTTAGATTCTGCCGTGTCTTCACCTTTTTCTGCTGGAACTTTCACTGCAGAGATCTCTCAGTTTAGGCTGGTTTTCTAGGGTGGTTTTTTTGTTTGTTTGTATTGGGAATAGAACTCATGGTCTTGTGCTTACTGGGCCGGTGCTGTGCCGCTGACCTGACCCGCCTAGTTTTTAAAGACTTCTGTAAGGAGTGGAATCATTTATTTCTGACCCTCCTCCCCAAGCCAAGTTCATTACTGTCGTATAGAAAACTGGATTTTTTTTAACATTGATCTTGAATCTTGTCAAATCCCCTTCCTTTTGGGGTCTTCCCTATTTTTGCTCACAGCAGTTCCATGTTTCTCTTCAGCTAGCTTGACATTTTGGGGTCCTCCCTGACCTCTCTCTTCCTTTCTCTGCCCAAGTTTCATCTTTAGGGAATGTAAAGTCCCCTTCGAAGCTCGCTAGGAT